>GL379817.1:386605-397206 GCA_000143925.2 Caenorhabditis brenneri | reverse complement strand
TTTTGGTATGGGAGTATTTGGTATGGATTATTTAGGGTATGGAGTATTTGTCTGCTGCAAGCACACAATGATTCTGTTTTGCATCATGAAGAACAAAATTTTTCAAAACAAATTTGATACCCTCAATGCCTTCCATAATTCACACGCTACCTCCTAGTCACTCCCCTCTTTTTGCCGCGTAGACCTGCAACATCGGATTAAAAATATCCGCTTGGTTTTCCTCCTTACTTCTCATTAGTTTCTTTCTTATTTTATGCCCTTCGTTTTGGGGTCTCCTAGACAAGTCCAACCCCTACCCCGAGATCATAATTCTTTATTTTCAGTCAATCTAAACTCTATTCATGGCACAAGATTTATTGAAAAATGATGAACGAGTAGATACAAAACAACAGTTCAATATATTTTGTATCGGAGATTACTTCTTCTTCTTTCCAGCTCCATCCTTTTCCTTCGAAGCTCCACCTTTTTCCTTGGATAGTCCTGGATCCTTGGATGCAGTTTTCTTCTTTGTGTCCTTCTCACCCGACTTCTTCACCTTCTCATCCGGATTCTTCTGCTCAGACTTCTTGGTTTCTTTCACTTTCTTCACCTCCTCTCCAGACTTCTTCTCATCAGACTTTTTGGGATCTTTCTCCTTCTTTGCCTCATCCACAAGCATCTTCTCCTTCCCCTCTTCACATGCCTTCTCATACAGATCAGCCTGTTGTTTGATAAAGTCATCTTGGATGTTGCCCTTCTTTTCCGGCTCAGTAGTGGTGTTCACTCCTCTTTTGACAGGATGTTTGTCCTCTTTCAAACGTTCGCGGTCCTTTATCATGAATTCCTCCGCCTTCTTCTTGTGTTTAGAAAGATGACGATAATGCTCTTTCATGAATTCAAGGAGTTCTTCTTGTTTCGTCTTGTTATTTTTTATGGCATCTGCATCACATGCGTCATATGTGCCTTTCAGAGCTTCTCGATAGTAGTAATCGAACTTCGAGAGGTCATCAAATTGTACAACTCCACGTTGTCGCATGAGAACTTCTCCAATGACACGAATAACAAACAGGACTTGAATTTCTGTCTGAATCAACATACCACGATGATTGCGGACGTGTTGGATGACTGAAATGAATATAATTTTTGAAAATGAAAAAAATTTTGAAGGAAAACAACTTACTATCATTGATGGACTGAACTTCTTGATTGTTGCACATCTCGATTCCACACATAATTGCTGCGAAGGATCCAGTACGACCGACTCCCGCCGAGCAGTGAATGAAGATGCTGCTCTGAAAATATATCAATTTGCCGTGCTGTGAAAACTCATCGCTACAACACTCCACTGATAAAATACTAAATCTAAGCTACAAAAACTGTAAAATTACAAAATTAACCAAAACAACTGTCTACCCCCCAAACCCACGTTATAGGAATTGAGGAACTCAATGATTGGTATCGCCATCAAGTGATCTTTCGGAATTTCATGGTCTGGAATTCCTTTGCACAAAAGAATGTCTACATACTTCTCGACCTTGTCGTCACTGAAATTTTATTAAATTGTACTATAAATTCCAAAATTTTATTAATAAACTTACTCATGCTTGTATTTGACCTTGTAAAGCACGAAATCATCTTTCTTTGAATACACTGCACTATTCATCAACTGTGGGGGATCAACAATGATTAGCGTGGTCGTTACTTCGTATTTTCCGTACTTTACCGGTTTGTTCACCACTAATGGATAGTACTGGCCACATTTCGTTTCGCCGTCTTCCACAAACTGGCATAACTGACCGACCACACGGACATCATAGTTATCGAAGACGTGGTACTGCTTTTCACGAGTGTCCACAAGTTTTCCACCTTTCTCTGTTCCATCCTGTGGACCTTGTCCCATCAACAACACATGGTTTCTGTAGGGCATCTCATTGATGTTGATGAACGTATTATTGCCTTTGTACTTTGGTCCCAGTTTGGCTAATGTTTTATATACCAGCATTATGCCACAGTGTCTAAAAGAAAAGCAATAAAATGAAGATTCATCACTAAAATCTCAAAAGAACTTACCGTCTTTGTTCCTTCATGTATTTCATATCTTGGTTGTTCATCACCTGATTGCTGGCGTTGTCGTGATTTTCTAACAACGTTCTTGCCCAATTAGTCGGTGTGTATCCCGCGTAGAATTTTGTGTAGATTGTAGCCGCCGAATTGCTGATCAATTGCATGGCATCCTCCAAACTTTCTGCAATTTGCGATATTTTAAAGGAGTCCGAAGGGAAAAAAATTATGGCTGATATACGTACGTCATTAATTAAAATGCATGATCTGCAAGCGCACCGCCATGCACACCACCACGTCGGATCGCAGAAAATTCCACGAAAAAAATCTACTGAATAAAACTACCGTGCTCCCTTTAACCCTCTTTTAGAAGTCCAATATTACAGACGAGAGAGAAAGAGACGCATACAGTCTCGCCGCCTGCGTCTCTAATTCTATCGCCTTCAAACTCACTTTGTGTCTTCTCAAGTGGCAAACTCTTCTCCTTCTCTTCGACAACCGGAGCTTTTGGAGTAGAAACACCGCCTGTCGGAGGTCCCTCTGTGGAAGTGTCATCCTTCTTTTCATCATTGTCAGCTGACCTCTTCTTCTTTGTCTTCTTCTCCTTCTTGCCACCCTTGGCTTTGTCCCCTTCGTCACTTGAATCATCACTAGCATCAGAATCGGGTATCGGAACTACCACTTTTCCATTAATCGGTTTCGGATTAGGTATCGGAGAAGGATCTTTATGTCCTTTGCAGCAGCAACAATACACAATGAGGCCTCCGATGAACACTACGGCAACTATAACCCCTGAGACAGTGCCCCAGCTGAAAAAAAAAACAATTTTGATAATACAAAAGTCTAAAAATTTAAACTCACAACGCCGGCTTATTTTCCATGAACTCTTCTAAACCACTCTTCTCTTTTTTTGCTTCTTTGGCAGTCAAGGCGTTTGCAGAATTTTGGGGACTATTTTGTGGAAGAATGATCGGTTTCCCTGGGGGTGGAGTCGCTGAACGGATTTTTCGGGCGTACTCGATAAAGAATTGATCCATCGTGGCCAGTGAGCTTCCTGCTTCTTTGAAAGGATAACTGGAAAAGTCAAAGTCCAATGTCTTCAATTCATCGAATGGAGCAGGAAAACTGTTAGGATCCAGCGTGTGCAAGGCTTCCAATCCTTCTCGAACGTGTTTCTTGTCAATTTTGACACCGACGACTTGAGATGCTTCCTCGAAAAGCTTGCTCGCAGCACTATTGAAGTTCACATCTCGCTTTCTTCGAGATACTGCGAGATTTTTCTGCAGGAAAGTGTCAATGCTTTTGAACACGTTTGGAAGAGTGACCAGTTTTGACAGGTTTTCCTTCTGCTCCTTGCTCAGACTTGCATGTTTTGAAATGGTACCAGCATTTGCAACGAGAGTCTTGAACTTCTCTTGAGCGGCATTCACATTCTCAATTGCTAACAACCCTTGAACACCCAAACCAAGACTTTTCGAAACACTCGCATACTTTCCTTCTTTGAAAATGCCAACTAGAATGGATTTCTCCTGATCTTGCACATTCTTGAGTTTGTCAGCTGCTGATTTAACATTGGGCAGATACTCTTTAGATTTGATGAACTCTTTGAACGCTTTCTGAGTTTCAGCGGTTACTGAGAACGTTCTAGAATCTTTGATGGCTTGAATTGTTGTTTCCATTGGAGAGTTTTTCGTATCGATTTGTGCCAAGCAAGTATACATGTTAAGATAGTCTGTAGCAGCTAAGAAGTTTTGATGATATGCCTCAACTTCAGCCAAATCGAATGATAGAGTTCCATAAGTTGTCATGACACTTTCAAGAGTCATAAGTTCTTTGTGAAGTTTGTCAACTTTCTCTTCAAATGCTTTCATCTTGGGACCTTCGAGATCGTCACGAGCTTTTTGAACAAATGGCATTGTTTCTTCTGGGGTTTTACCATTGGTATCAAAACCAGACTTTAATGTTTTTAGATCACTAAAACTGGAAACGGTTTCGAAATCACTAATTTTTTTGAGTTCAACAGTGAGTGTGTTGATTGAGTCCCGCACTTTCTTGACTTGATCAACGGGCTTCGTAGGATACAACTGTACAGCTGTATGACACTTTTTCAGATGATTAGGGAGTTGATCAAAAGGCTGGGATCTTTTAGAGATGCTCCCAACCTTTTCAACTTTGTTGATGAAATCAGTGATTGTTTTTGAAGGTTTCAATTGTCCTTCAAATGATTTGAGAGAATCGGTCAATGCCACAAATGGATTGAATGAAGACTTCAAACTCTCAATGACAATCTGACTATTTGGAATGTGCTTCTGAATGAAACCATGGCTGACACTGAGCTGCAACTCTTTCAAGTCGGACGATCCAGCAGGAAAACCAGCAGTATACTCATATTTCTGCTTGTGTCCCTTATCTCTATTAGTCACAATCTTCTCAATAGCTTCAAGCGTACTAAGAGATTTGTCAACTTTGGCAGAAGTGGCAGCGAGACTTTTGAAATTATCCCACACTGAATCTGTGGCTTGCTGTTGGTACTGAGCCGTAATCAGTTTTTGACGATCTTGGAATTCAGTGACTAAAAGGTCTAGGAAGTTAGGATTGTTTCCAAACTTCTTGGCTTCTGTCAACTTCTTTGGATCGAAAGTTTTGATCGCTGTTTCGATATCTACCATATTTCCTACAATTGAGACCATTTTTCGAACAGCTTGGTCTATATTATTGTCATCGATTTTTTGTGGTAATTCTTTGGCACCTGTAAAGGCACTTTGCAAACGGTTGACGGCATTTTTCAACTTGTCATAGCCACTTGTTTTGACTTCATCGACTTTACCCAAAGCTTCCTTGAAATCGTCTTTGCCAGGAAAATTAGCAAAATTTTTGAAATATTCTGCATTCTTCCCCATTTTCTCTATGAGAACCAACCGTTCTTCGATTTCCTTAATCTTATCAGATGTCGGGAGATTTTTCGACAGATCCACCAAATCCTTGACAACTGCATCAAACTGTGACTGATCCAGGCCATCAACATCGCTCAGCTTCAAATCACCCAAATGAAGAATTTCAGCAAGAAAATCATCGACTGGAAGTTTTTGAGAGATAGCAGTCTGTAGATGAGCAGCATTGGTGATTCGAGCCAGATGTTGGAGACTTTCCACAGAGGTGTGTAGTTGGAAGGCGGCTGAAAAATTGTATTTTTTGAGTGTCAATAGAGCGTGATTGCTTATGGTAATATTTTGAAATGGAAATTTGAAACTTCCAAAGCTACAGTACGAAAAGGATGGTTTTCTTCTTGGTTATGTTGCGTTCAAGTTGTTACAAACTACAAAATGGCAAGCATCGCACTGTCTGGTATCGATTTGCATTTTTCGTTTTTGTTACCATCTCACCTGCACATCAAAGTCTGATTTTCAATATCGCCAGTTTTTTTTCAGAATGGGAGAGACGCATGTTTGCTCTTCTGAACTGAAAAAACTGGCGGGAGTTCGAAAATTGAGAAAAAAGTAATTGAAAATCAGAATTTGATGTGCAGGTTAGACGGAACCCAAAACACAAGATGCAAATCAACTTTGGAAAGCGCGATGCTTGCATTTTCGTAGTTTTCAGCAACTTTGAACGCACAATTTTGAAACGAGAAGTTTTCCATCTTCATTTCAGTTGGGTTAACTCTACCCCACACTCACCATCACGACGGAAACGAGCATAATCCATAGGATCCATTTGGGAGGGGTCTTCATAAACATTGGCCTTGTACACTCCATGAGCAACGTATCCAGCAGCAACCAAGTACTGAGATGGGAACAGGGACACGAAGAGCAGAATCCAAAGTTTCGAAGGAGAGATGGTGCGAGCAGAGCTCTTGTTGAGACGGCGGCGATAGCTGAAAAATCAATATTTAATCTTTTTTTCAGAGAAGGAACCAAAAAATGATCCCGAAAATTAGGAATAAGGAATTTCGGACATCCCCAAAAGTGGTCCTGTAACCCTTCGAACTTACCCCTTTCGGGAACGTTTCCGCAGACGGGATGATCGTTTTGACGAATTCATCGACGCTGTTTTCTTTTCGACTTTTTCTTAGCGTTAAGCTTTTTTCAAAGTTAAGCTTCGAACCGCCGATTGGAATATTGAGTACTGAAGACGGGCGGTCTGGAGGGGGGAGGGAGGGGAGGAAAGTGGAGTAGGGCAGGTTGCCAGGGTAGGGCGGGACACGTGGAGGTCAATTAATTGCAGAAGTTTTGAAACAGAAAAAGGAAATCCACGTTGAAAAAAAATTTGAAACGTGGAAATTCATAAATTCGTTTTTGGCGACGTGGCTTTTATTTCATTTCATTTTCACTGTGAGAATTTTTTTCAGTCGAGAGAATGTTCCGGTAAAGTTTCAGGCAGTTTTTCCCCAAGAACTGGATAAAGATACTTATGATTTTTTTTCAGGCCGTCCACTGTAGTCTCAATATCCTTTTTTGCTTCAAATCTGGTCTCTTTTCAATTTTCATTTTTCATTATAAAAACACATTACTTTGACGAGTTCATCTCAATTTTCTTAGTTCTTCTCCTACTACAATAACAGAAGACGCCGATTGGGACGGCGACAACCAGCAGAATTGAAACAACTATAATGGAATAACTGAAAATCAAAATTTCAAATAGATTCTGAGTAGAAATTCAAACTTACGCGGTTGCAGGGTCATCGAAAATGAAATGTTCGAATCCGTCCATTCCGGAATTGATAGATATTGTTTTTTGGGATTTCGAAGACTCTTCCTTTGCTGCATTAATATTTTTCAAATATTCCACAAAGAACTTGTCTAGAGTCGCCAAGTGAGGACCAGCTTTAGAAATTTCGAAGCGAGAGAAATCCAAATCTAGCTTCTCCAAGTCGTCAAGTATCTTCCCCTTTTGCAGTAGTGTCATGGCTGGTCGAAGATTTTTGAAGTCCAGAATTGCTCCTGGGATTTTAGCTGCATCATCGAAAATCTTCTTGGTGTTTTCAAAGCCAGAAGCTCTCTTTCTTCGAGATGCTTGCGCAAAACTCTGCATGAAGGCATCAATTTCAGTGAACACTCTGTTAAGTTTATTGAGCTCTCCCAAACCTTTTTGGTGCTCCGGTGACAGTTTGTTGATTTCAGGATCCTTGAAAATCTGTTGGATGGATTTCTTCAAACCAACTTGAGCATTGAAGACTTTTTGGATAGCAGAAAGTCCTTGAACACCAAGACCCAACGCTTGAGAAGACTCGTGGGAAAGACCAGAAGGTTTCAGACTGGTTGACTGATAGTCATTGAACGACGGGAACTCCTTTGCTAGCTCTTCAGCACTTGTCAGATGTGGAATTGATTGAAGAACTTTTGTGAACAATTCATCCGTACTATCAGCTAGTTTCAAGTTTCTGACCTCATTCAGTACTTCCAACGCTCCTCGAACGGGGAAACCTTCTGTCTTAACGTTTTCCAAACAGGGATATATTTTCATCCAATCTCCTTTCATAACATCAAAAACATACTCCACAGTGACATTCACATCGATTTGCAGACTTTTGATGTTTTCGATGGCCTGTAAAGTGTTTTTCAAATGTTGGTGAAGATTTTCCAACTTTTCCTTGAACTTTACAATTGCTGAATTGGAGTTCAGCTGCTTGAAAGTCTCTGTTGCAAGATCTTTTTTCTGTTGATCGGACAAATTCCTCGTATCAAAATATCTCTTTATAGGCAAATCATTGAAAAATTTGATATCCTTGAAGTCACTCAAACTTTTGATTTGCTCATTCAAATTGCTCATATTGGTTCTCAAATCTTCCACACTTTTGAAATCGGCAGGAAAGAAACTTCTGGGAAAATCACATTTTCTTTCAATGCATTCATGGTGTTAGTGAAACTCTTGTAATCACCAGGAACAGAGGCAATTTGTTTACTCACATCCAATACTTTCCCGATTTCGACTTGTTCCGTGTTACTAGCTAGTGGACTCCAAGAGGACTCAGCGTCTCCTAATTCTTTTGCTAAACCAATAAAATGTTGAAATGCGGATCCAAGATTCCCCATGACATCATCGTTACTATTGATACGTCCTTTAATCCAATCGATTTTGATGTCTCTGGATAGTTTACTCAAATCAGTTGGGCCACGAGGAAGCCCTGAAGCGTAAGCGTAGCTCTGCTTGTGACTAGCATCCCTACTATTCATAAGTTTCCGAATCGCTTCAAAGCTACTGATTAACCTTTTTGCCGTTTGAGAACTTTTATAGATTTTTATGATATTGCCTAGTACATCTTTTTCACGAAATGTCAGAGTCCTCGTAATCGAATGATGACGTTTTTTCTCGGAATTCTTTTTCACGAAATAACAAATCAATAAACTTGGATGTTTCCAGTATATTCTTCGCTTCTTGGATAGGTTTCATGTTGAAAGCTTTTGCGGTGTCTTCTAGTTTCTCTAAGTCTTCAAAAACAAAATCCTGACGCTCGTACAACTCATTCTCATCCGTGAAGCTGACAAATAGACCTCTCAAAGCGGTAACTCTCTTTTTTAAGGTTACAACAGTTTGCAAGTTCTCCAGTTCTTTCACTTCTTTCAGACTTTCCTCATACTCGCCCTTTCCAGGTACATTTGCAAAATCTTTGAACTTAGGTGCTTCTTCTCTCATATCTTCCAGAGTCACTAACTGATTCTCTACTGGATTGGGTGGTGTGGTTTGCGCAACAATCTCTGGTAACTCTACCAGTTGGCTCACCAAAGTTTCGATAGCATCTGGATTCAGACTTGTGTGCTCATTTGGCTTAACGTCGCCCATCCGAAGAAGTTCAGAAAGAACAAGTTGCGAATCGAGTGTTTTATCCATGAGTCCAATTTGAAGAGTGATGGCGCTGGCAATACGGGAGAGGGACTGGAGATTGGTGACGGCGGTGGAGAATACGGCGGCTGAAATGAGGAAAGTAAGCGTAGGAAGTTCAATAGAGCACATTTTTCAAAAAAAAAAAAAGAAAATATAATTTTAGAGGCGTTACGAACATTCTCCTGATATGCACACAAAATTTACTCACCATCCCGACGGGAACGAGCATAATCCATAGGATTTATTTGGGAGGGGTCTTCAAAAACATTGGCCTTGTGCACTCCATGAGCAACGTATCCAGCAGCAACCAAGTACTGAGATGGGAACAGGGACACGAAGAGCAGGATCCAAAGTTTCGAAGGAGAGATGGCGCTAGCAGAGCTCTTGTTGAGACGGGGGTGATAGCTGAAAAATCAATAATTGATTTTCGAAGAAAATTGGTCCTTACCTTTTTTGGAACGTTTTGTGTGTATCTTTGAGCAAACACATAGTTAAATTATGGAAGTATTTCCAGCGTCTATCAAACACGGATTCTTCAGAATAATGGAATATCGAAAATTGTTTCCTTTGTAAGGATTTTTCCTCAGGTCAGAGTTCAAACATCACGTGAGACTCAGGTTTGTTACAAATTACTGTCATGGATATTCCAAAAAAAAAGTACTACATTCTCAAGAATGAGCAACAGCTGGACTGGTGTGAAACCAGTTAGCAATTTTTGGATGAGAGGTAACGCTCTGGTACACTTCAAAAGTGACAACGCGTCTTCGAAACCAAGGAGGCGTAGTCAAAACAAAACGAGGGGAACTCATGGGAAGGGAAACCAAGCGGATATTCTTAATCAGGTGTTGCAGGTCTCCGTAGAGAGAGGCGAGGAGGGGGTGGCATGTGAATTATGGAAGGCAGTGGAGGGTGTTAAATTTATTCGGAAAATTGGTTTTCAAAAAATGATAAGAGCAAACAGAAATCGTTTAGTTGTTGTGCGGCATTAATATTTGTCGAAGAATTTGAGTTTGTCCGGATGTTTAACATTGTTGTTTTGAAAAAATCTTGGAGGCTGAACACTAGTTTTTTATCTGAGAGAGCCTATTTTTGGTACAGATTTAAATCAGATTAGAAAAATAATAATCTTAAACAAAACAAATAATTCCCATACCCAAATAATTCCCATACCCAAAATAATTCCCATACCCAAATAATTCCCATACCCAATTAATTCCCATACCCAAAATAATTCCCATACCCAAAATAATTCCCATACCCAAATAATTCCCATACCCAAAATAATTCCCATACCCAAAATAATTCCCATACCCAAAATAATTCCCATACCCAAATAATTCCCATACCCAAAATAATTCCCATACCCGAAATAATTCCCATACCCAAAAAAATTCCGATAGCGGGCCGATTCCGGTACCCAACAGGGGAGTAGACCGAATATAATACCCGTAACCACGGAAATTGAGATACCGAAAGGAGTTCCCCCCCCCGCATCGGTGCCCGGACCGATGGATGGCGAGTGAGTCAGGCGGGAGAGTGGGTACGATAGGGGAGGAATCTTGGACAGGCCGAGACCTGGGCTGTGAGCCTAGGAGAGTTTACTGCCCGGAAGCGGGAGGGAGTCGTGCGAGCGCGAGGCTGGCGTACGGAAGCCAGGATGATGGCGAGATAGAGGAGAGCAGCGACGATCTGTTTTGGAGACTGACGAGGATGGGGGACGCTCTGCGACTGCGTGCGCG
>GL379817.1:346000-386064 GCA_000143925.2 Caenorhabditis brenneri | reverse complement strand
AAATAATTCCCATACCCAAAATAATTCCCATACCCAAAATAATTCCCATACCCAAAATAATTCCCACCAGTCGGTGGCGCCGCCTAACGGCGGCTCACCTCCTTTCCTTCGTCGCTGCGCTCCTCAATGGCTCGCGGCTTCGCCGCTCGCTCCCCATTCCCAAAACTGATTCATCACTTTCTAATTTTTCAAATTTTTGGGCGGAGGACTGAGATGTTGGAGCAACAAAAAATGAGAGTCAGTTAAAGTGATTCATGTATTTATTAGCGAACAAAAACAATAATTATAAAACAAAAGTCTCTCGGGTGCGGAACTGATGAAATAGACAGACTATTCCCCTTTTGATCTGCATTAGACCTTTTTTGTTTTTTCGGTCTGCTGAAGCCCGATTGGTCTACTTGGACCCGTTTGATCTGCATAAGCCCGATTCATCTCATCAGGCTCAATCGGTCTGCTTAGGCTTGATTTTCTTGTTTTTTGGTCTCATTTATTCGGAATATGAAAAAAATTTGGAAAAATAGAATGGATTCAGATAGCATTCTGACTGTATATACACTTCAAAATGCTTTTTCAACACTTACAGACGAATTCTGAAGTTAAAAAAAAAAGATTGACCGCGCCACGGAACCGAACCCATGCCCTCTTGGCAACGCCCCTGGTTTCGCACTGTCCCATGTTTCATCACTACAGAATACAAAAATGTCATATTTTTCCAAAATTTTCTTGAAATTCCTTCTCCTCTCGATGAGAGGATCAAGAATATGTGGTTTTCATCCCACATACTGCAACCCATCGCTGAGTTCAACTCAAACTCGAGCAACGCCGACGCGAAGGTCATTAAAATGCGCAGCCGACATCTCCCGGGTTCCGCCGCCCGCTATGTTTTGTGTGAGAGAAGACTCCGCTCTCTTTTTCTGCGTCTGAGCCCTATCTTAGCAGAGAGCTCCAGAGAGCTCCAAATGAAAAATGAAAAAGACGGGCATCATCTCCGGTGAATTCTCTATCGAAATATGAAAAAATCGAGAAAATCGGTCCAGTGAGAGGGGCGCTAGGGTGAGATATAAGTCCACAAACACACAGACATCGGTGATTGTTAATAGTAAAGATACCCAAAATAATTCCCATACCCAAATAATTCCCATACCCAAAATAATTCCCATACCCAAATAATTCCCATACCCAATTAATTCCCATACCCAAAATAATTCCCATACCCAAAATAATTCCCATACCCAAATAATTCCCATACCCAAAATAATTCCCATACCCAAAATAATTCCCATACCCAAATAATTCCCATACCCAAAATAATTCCCATACCCAAAATAATTCCCATACCCAAAATAATTCCCATACCCAAAATAATTCCCATACCCAAATAATTCCCATACCCAAAATAATTCCCATACCCAAAATGAAATCAAAGGCAAAAGGTTTCAAAAAAATTGAGAAGAATGGGCGGTGTACTAGTTTTAATCAAGGACGCGGGTGGCATTTATAATCAAAAGTCAATCAAGTTGGGGGGGGGGGGGTTCTTTAGTTCTTAGTAACTATGAAACGTAGCTCAGAATAGTTGCATGCGCCTTTAAGGCTGAAAGCATGAGGGGGTCGTAGTTCCTTTTGATCTGATCCAACAACCTGAGCTCTGTAGTAAGTTTCAAAAATACGTAACAACAAATGTCTTTATTCCGTTCTTTAGACAACAACTGACAGAAAATGACATTGGGATGGTTGACCAGGTGAAGGGTCATGATGGAAATGAGAGAGAGAGAGAAAAAAAAGAGAGATCAAATAAGATGTACCAAAAACATTTATCGAGATTCCCAAATACTATAGTCAATCTGAAAAGGAAAAGAGAGAGAGAGAGAGAGAGAGAGAGAGAGAGAGAGAAATAGAGAAAGAGAATAAAAAAATAAAATGAAGTATTCGAAATCCGCTGAATTTGATCCAAAATAACATGCTACCAAAATATATAGATGCCCAAATATATACACTGAAAAATCCACTCTGAAAATATTCCTTATACACCTTCAAGTCCCAAAAACCACTTCCTTACCACCGCCGACCTCCACCTTTCTTCCACTCAATAACCCAGATCACAAAATCCACGACGATCGGACCGAAATAGTGAGAGAACCACATTGGAAGAGTGAAATTCACAATATGCACAAACATTTGGGTGTCCCTCAACCATGACTGGTATGCATAGGGGGTAAGAGTGGCAACCACAGCGAGCAGGTAGAAAATAGCCATGATAATGAAGTTGAGAATTTTGTAGTTGGAGCGTTTGACGAGATGCATGTGTTCATGGATGGAGTAGACATAGATGAATGGGATGGCGAGGAGGATGGGGCCGAAGAAGAGGATTTGGATCTGAAAAAGTAAATAGCTAAGCAGGCAAGGATGTCGAAATGGTGGCCAGGAGTCAGGACAGACCCTCTAACAGGGCCGCCGCTAGATCCTAGACCGGAAATACGGTTCTTCGAAACATGTTCATCAAAATTTTTTCTATGATCAGCCGAGCCCTCAACTTGTTTTTGCTAGACATCTAGACACCTATCAGCTACCCTTAAAGGCGCATGCAAAAAACCACCTACATATTCAAAAATTCCAAAATAAATCAATGCAAACTTCAATAGCACCACCATAAACGAGATCAATCCCAGGCCAACACCCAGCTTCTTATCATCTCTCTCCACTTTTTCCACAACGCTCTCAACGCTCTCCACCATACTTTCCCATAAAACATGCATAATCAGGCTCGCAAAAAAATATTGGAATAAAAAAAATCCAAGAAGGAGCATCCCATCGAAACCTTCTCGGAAAACAAAAATTGAATATGGGTGGGTTGTAAACGCACAGGGAATAGCAATGTATAGAGATGGGAGGGCTCGGAAAACCGACTGGCCGAGTGGCTGGCCAGCTCTTTCCAGCTTTTTCTTGTGTTTTACATATGCGCTGTACATGGTGATGGAACTGAATGAACGAGTTTTGGCTCCTGAAGACTCTTAGGAAAAAATGGGCGGAGCCAAGAGTGAGACATATGAGTGGATGTGACAGGTTTCATGGAGATTTATAGTTTTGTTTTGAATCTTGGGGATTTTTTGGGAAGTTTTTATGAGGTTCAGCTGTCCTGAGGTTCTAAGATTTATAGTCATGTCTAGAATTTCAGAAAAAATTGTTTACCTTGAAGGCGCAGCATGGGTTTCGTGAGAGAGGGAGACAGGAGGCATGGAAAAAACCGTAGAAATGTAGCTGTAGGAGACAGTTTAGATGGGTCCTTTCTGAAAAAAATGTAATGCGCCAGGTCACCCCTCCAAAAAAAGAGCTCACCTGCTTATCACTCAAGCTCTCCGGGGCTCCCGTTGTATATAACCAAGGGCTCTTGCATCCAACTCATGCACCTCTCTGTTTGACTCCCCTGCAACAAAATTGCTTTCGATTCCCGGAAATTTGAAAAAGAAACTCACTACCCTCTGCATCCCGTCCAGGAAAACTGCTGAGTTTATCTACCCATAACACAACTAAATCCGCAATTAAGAGTAGGTAACACATGAGAAAATAGAACAGAAATAGGATCTCATTTGCCCAATGAAAAGGTCCAGAGGAAACAAAAAACCGCAGAAACTCTCCGAGAATCATGAAAACGAATAGGAATAATAGGACAAAAGGCCAGAAGCAGAATCGGGGGAGGTAGATCATACGGCCATTTATAAAGGCATAGAAGAAAAATAAAGTGGCAATGTTGCAGATAAATAGGTCATAGTTGAAGAGCTGAAAGATGGAAACTACAATCTACAAACTACAAACTACAAAATACAAATTCTAGATTACTAACTAGCAGCTACAACCCACTAGTCACGATTAGTGACGAATTCACCTTTATATAATTTTTAACCCAATGCTCTTAGCAATTAACGTTTTTTATAGTTTGTAGTTATTCACTTCAAAACTTTCGCAACTCACCAACGAATTCTCCCCAGCATAATCAAAACTGGCTTTCATTTTCACCGAATACACTGCAATCCCTCCGAGTCCTGTCATCAAATTCTGGTAGAACACCTCTTTCAAAGGCTTATCTCTGCAGTATTCCACCACCCATATTTTAGCAATAACCCAAAGAACCAGATTCACTAGGGTATATAGTAATTTATCATGGATAATGAATGAAATCAGGTAGAACTTATTTTGGAAGTTGGAGATAAGGATGAGGATAAGATAGAGGTGACAGAGAGGAATGGCGAAAACGAGACTTTGACCAGCGACCTCGTTTTTGAGATGGGTGAGCTGGCGATTGAGATATTTGATGATGAAGTTGGTCATTTCAGAATCAAGTGGAAGAAGGAAAGGTGTGGGAAATGTTGGGTGTATGAGCTTGTTTCTAGAAAATTCTATAAGGTTCTGATAAAAGTTGAGGTTGCGTGTGTAAAATTGAGAAAAAAACCTTTTGGAGAGTACTGGGAATGGGAATGTGGGCGGCAATATAAGGAAGGTGATAAAAATAGATTGTATATAAAAGTTGAGAAACGTCATTCCGGAACTGGGACGTCTTGCAACCCGACGTTTCGCAACTGAAGAGCTGTGAGTACATGCATAAGCTTATTTAAGTCGTTTGCCAGATACAATCCACCAGGTTCTCAATTGTCTCTTTGCCTAGTCATCAGTGCCACTGGACTCAACTCCATGACTTCCATCAACTCATCTGAAAACATTTCCTTCCTCATTTTCATTCTAGCTAACTCAATTCACTTCGACTCTCTGGAACAAACAGCGGCTCCACCGGAACAGCCAAACCACCTCCAATTATCATGAAAAAGTCAGCGACCAGGAATGAGTAGCCCAAGTAGAAATAACCGTAGAACACACAATCAATCGCAAAATCATCAAGTTTTTCAGGGGGTCCATTCAGAATTATAGGGAAAAATATAAGAAGAACTAACAATCCAAATTGCATACTTTCGAAAAATGAGTAGAAAGTGTTTCGATGGAGTTTGATCATTTTTTTGCGGATGAAGGCAAAATAAAAGAACAAGGTAGATAGGATACTAACGAAGAGGTCATAATTGAACATCTGGAATTTATAATGTAGAAACTACAAACTACAAACTATAGAGAACTAACCAGTTATTAGTACCTAATAATTTCTAAGCAACAACTGACCAGCGAATCCCTCCCATACATAACAAAACTCCACACCATTTTCACAGCGTACACTATAATTCCTCCGAGTCCTACCAACAGAATTAACCGGTCTTCCAATAACAACTTCACCACAAATAAAATCATCGCCCAAATTGCCAAGCTCATAGTACTGTACTCGAATCTATCAGACATGATAAACTTCATCAAGTAAAAGCCGTTGAATACATTGGAAACTAGAAGCAAGAAAAGGTAAAGGAAGCAGAGAGGAATGAGGAACACGAGGTTTCTTCCGGCTACTTCATTTTGCAGTTTCAACATTTGTCTGGTGAAATAATTGGCGATGAAGGAGAACATTGAGCGAGCGAAAATTTGTGTAGATGAAGAAAAAAAAATCGAATTCCGATAAGAGTGCTCGTGGGAATGAGAAAATCCTTGGTGATATTTCAGAATAGATTCTGCATTTGGGAGGTGCGCTAATGCGTTGTTGCATGATTTGAATGCTAGAAGTTTTGAAAGAGAGAGCTTCGAAGAATGATAATGAAGGATAAATTTATTCGATTTGAATTTTAGAGACAATATAATAATCACAAATTTTGATGAAGGGAAGTTTAATCAAAAATAATAGAAGTACATCATTTTGAACGGTAATCAGGGGAAAATATAGACAGAACGGGACAAAAATAGAGCACAAGGGTCGAAGTTGTGGGACCAGGAGTACAGAGAAAAAGTGAAATTGAAATGATGAAGGAACAAAACTCAGAATAAACGATGACAAATATCCGTTACAAAGAAAAGAAATAGGCCAATCTTTTAGCAAAAGGTGCATACGAAATTGGAGAAAATGAAAAAAAAAAAGGAAAAGTTGTGAGCAGGAAAGGAAAGCTGAAAGTTCACAAATAAGAGGAATTAATTATAGTGGGACATTTATAATTAGTTGTTGCGGGGAGAGAAAGAGGAGCGGGAACAGTTGAAGAAGAACACTTGGAGGTTTGGTTGAGGAAATTGACGGTCGAAGAGAATTCGAATGATGCCAGAAACACGCTGGGATAGACCGATGAATACATAGACGATGAGTGTAGACCAGGTTAGGTAGAGCTGTTTGGCAGGTAGATTCAGACATTTTTCTGAAAAGTCATAACATGATTTCAAATTAGTTATGTCCTTGTGGAGTCTAACTAAGCAATGTGTATTGCTATCAGTCAAAATTTGACGTGAGCACGCTGAGCCAGTTAGGAAAAGCAAAGACACATTTCTACGCTTCAATTGATTGTTTCTATGGTAGTACCATAAAGGCGCGGAAATTTAACTTCTCACAAGACATGACATTCAGTTAGTTACTTTTATACATACTCACTTGCTTGCTCATGCCTATCGGTACACCTGAACAGCTGTAATTATCAGCTGCAACATCCTTTTTTAGGTCATAGCTGCCTGAATTTCTGTGCAAGATAGTTGCCGGACCCCTACTCACCTCGAATTCATGTAATAGTTTTGCCATACAGACGTCTCCCATTTGTTCCACTTGTTTTGTTTTGGAATGATTCCAAATATCTAAATTCCTCCATCAGTTTTTTAACACTTTTTTATAATAGGACTTACGGAACAAAAACTTTTTCGGTTACCCAAAATTGAAAACAAATTATCAAGTACCATATACAAATTGCTCTTAACAAACAGGCAATTTGCCTTAAGTTGACCATATCTTTGTGATGAAAGCAAGAAAATAAAGAATATGACTGACTGAAAAAAAAGAAGAATAACGTGCAACTCGAAAAGTAGGTGTACCGGAAATTGATATATCGCCACAAAGTGGCCAAAAATAAAAGGAGATAGCAACATTAATCATGAAACGGAAAGGATATGCGTCTGCAAAAAAAGTTGATTGGAAAACTGAAAATCTGGTTGTCTGTCTGTTTGTCGGTTTGTCTGTCTGTTACACACAGCAAACCAACGAGCAGACAAACATGTAAACAGACAGACAAAATAACTTACCCCTTCAATTATTCTCCAATGTCATCGGGTTCATTTCTATTACCGTAACCACCGTATCCCTATCCTCCTCTACTGCAGGAACCAGGACTCTGGGCTCCCTTACATATGTCCTGCTCCGTCTCAACCCGCCTTTCAAAATTAACACCGCATCAGCAAAAATAGCCCCGTATAACATATAAAAAACCCGATGCAAGCACTCTCCAGCTACCCGTAGAAACTCTTCTTCCTTATCTTTTGGATCGAATTTGTACCGCCATAATGAAATTGAAATTCCGATGAATAATATGATGAGGTTAGTAGTGACAGTTATTTTGGAATGGAGGTTATGATATAAATCCCGTTTCAGAAGCACCATGAACTGGTGGATATGGGTGTAGTAACTATAGAATGTGGAAGTGATTAACATGAGGAGAGACCAGTAAGATATCTAAAAAAATTTTCATCGAGAGTTAAAACAGGAAAGCGCTGTCAACTAAACAAAATAGCCGGTTAGTATAGTAGTCACAGCCCGGAGGTCCGGATGAAAACTCCGAAAATTGAAAATTGCTTGAAGTTGTGCTTCAGGCGCGTTTTCATACACTTTCAGTAAAAAAAATGCAAATTTTTCTGAAAAAAGATCAAAATTCTTTGAATCCGGGCTTTGTCGGGCCGGTCCGGGATTCGACAACTACGCCGGTTAGCAAGTTTGGGGCTACTGGGTGGGGCTAGCCTATTAGCTGTTGGACCAGTATTACCGATATGGGATAATTGGCCCCGAATGAATGCTCCACTTACCATATTAAGAGCCCCGTACCAAGATAAAACAAAATGAGATATGAATAAATGAACTCCAATAATAACGACACCCGCACCAAGATTCACTTCACAATTCTCCACCGGTGATCTTTTACTGCTTCCAATCTTGACAATTAACGTTAGAACACCAGAACAAATCATAGACACCAATGTGAACCCGACCATTAAACCAGATATTTCATCGAACAACCCGTTGATAGCCATTATAGCCAACAAAAAGAAAAAGTAGAAAATTGAATGTGGAAGGATAAAAATGAAGTTCCGATAGGCTAACTGCTGATTGTAGATGTTAATGGCATCAGTGAGCCAGTTGAACGGTGAGGAGCAAGCCATAGTGGTAAGAGATATTCAAAAATTAGTGAGAAAGATCAGAAGAAGTGGTGGAAGATGCAGATAAAATTAGGTAAAAATATGAGTCAAGAATATCCAAAAAATGTGTCGAGAAAGTCAGAGAAAATAGCAAGAAGGACTCAAAAGAACAAACAAAAGTGTTGATGAATGCCACACAAAATGCAACAAAGCGAATCTACTACCGTGGGAACGTTGTCTGTGGCAACACCAAGTCAAGTTTTTGGCACGTGGAGACAACGTAAAAGGATATGACGAGTGTGATGAAGATTGGATGTTATTATTTTGTCATATAAATTATGACGATCATGCTTGAGCAATTGTTACGGGGGTTTGAGTTTTTTAAACAAACTTATCTTATTTTGAATTATTGAAGCTTGCACAGACATCAGTATTTAATCAAGCATGCATGGGTGGTTATCTCATTTTGAGGCAAGTACTAGCTGGCAAAAAGCTTCTTTAAAACTAGAGATCTACTGAGGCGATTCTGGCAAACGAACGGCAATTTGCCAGGCGATCGGCAAGCTGCCACATGAAACAGCAAATTTTTGAAACGCTGCTAGCACAATGGCAGAATTTCGCGTAAACAGCAATTCAGAGACTTGTTGTATACTTGCCAGTGTTGAAATTGACAGCTAAGAAAGTATGACAGTCTGAAGTTGGTAGTGAATGTGTGTATCTTTATTTGATCAATCCATTTTGAATACCAGCTCATTGTTCCTGATCTGCTTTAAAATTTTTGACTCGATTTTTAAACGAACAAGGCTTGTTGCAGTTTTGGGATCATTTTTCCATCTGTAAACCTGAATTCATGATCTTTGCTTTTATGTTTCCAAGTTTCTTGTCGTCGAGAATAGTTGAATCAGAACCAAACGATGTGACGGACACAATTGTACTCGATTGGCCACCGGCAA
Organism: Caenorhabditis brenneri; assembly: GCA_000143925.2. Classification (NCBI taxonomy): domain Eukaryota; kingdom Metazoa; phylum Nematoda; class Chromadorea; order Rhabditida; family Rhabditidae; genus Caenorhabditis; species Caenorhabditis brenneri. The sequence continues at coordinate 376,873 of GL379817.1, read as the reverse complement.
GCCGATGTGACCCAATTGCATAGCGCATTCCTAACCGAGCCAGTGATGGTTCAGAATAGGGCTCGGAATGAACGGTGTAACGATAATAACGCAGTTTTCACTCAACCAAATTCATTGTGGGGAAAAAGCATGTCTCGAAGAGACTGCATTAAAAACCCTTGGTGAGAGTTCAACAAGGTACAATCATAAGGGGTGCCATAGAAGGGGACAAATGTATGAGAAAGAAGGAAAAGGTAAAAAAAGAGGTAAAAAATATAAAAGAGGTTTAAAATTATAAGGTAGAGAAATAAACTTTTAAGGTAGAAAGGGTAGAGGTAAAGAAACAAAAACAAGAAAAGTTAGCAAGGTATGAAAAAAAGTCAAGAAAGAAAACAGTATAAGAATAAGTATACAATTAAAAAAACGATTTTAACAGAATGAATGAATTGAGAAGGAAAAAAAAGAGAAACAAAAATTATATGGTAGGGGAGGCGGGGTATATTCAGGAAATAAAAAAAACATTAGTAAAAGCATCAGGAATAACGAAAAGTAGAAAAATACAGGGATCCTGGAAAAAGAAACACCTGATAGTTAGTATCCATAGGATAGATGATGTAGTTGATATAGAGATGCAGTTGATATACTTCAAAAAATGAAAATAACATGACATATAGATACTTGAAAACCTGAAATACACCTTGTTTCTTTTTTAAAACTCTGTTCAATCAGTGACTTACCAAACAATATCTGAAGAATCTCCGTTAAAAATCTCGATAAATATAACCAATAATATATATATAGAGAAAACAGCGACTTCTGTAATTTGTGACATCTGCAATATTATACTTTAGGTCTCATCCATTCGAAACATAGAACTTACCTTATAGAAAACAACTTTAGACGAAAAACTTTCCATTGATGAGCCATTATCAAAATATAAACGCTTCAAAATCGTTTAGCGTCTGTCAAATGAGAAGGAAGAGAAGTGGAAGAAGTTGCATGACGAGTGGGTTGTTGTTCGTGAGAAATTAGTGAGAAGTTGCCATAGAACAAGGATATTATTATCTACGAGAAAATAAATACAACCCATAACTCTGTAATATGCGATATTATCCAGGAGTTGTCCAACAAATAAAAGAATGAACAAAAACGAAACAGAAAAATCATCTTTGATTCAATCTGATAGTGTTTTTGATCATGCTCAATTCATTGGTTAACTATGACGTTTCGCAACGTCATAGTTGCAAAACGCCTAATCTCGAAATGTTGCGGAGTCCCAAAATAATTGTGTGTCCAAAAGCATGCACAAATTGCAGAGACTGGGTTAACGTACCGGAAATTGTTGCAGCATCGGGTGATACACCGATAGAGAGACGACATTGGTAGTGTTATGCAATTTCAGACTCATCCAGAGTGGGACGATCGGATTGGATGATACTAATGGAAATAATGGGTGCTAAAAATGGTAAAGCATATTAACAACATGGAGGTTTTAGCCTCACCTGCGTTCCCTTGCTCTCGATTGATGGAAACAAGTGGAATAATCTGATTCCGAGACCTGAAGCCGCCGAGGGCAATAATCAAAAGATCCGTGATCAGACCTCCATAAACGAAAATCAAAAACGAATGAACCAGAACTTTTGTGAGGAAATTTTGGAGCTCTTCTATTTGATTCGGAAAATATAGGAAGCATTGAGCGACGAGAAGGCCACTTTGGAAGCAGTAGCCGATGCATCGAGCCATGAGCAAAAAATTTTTTCGATTCAAGACGATAAAGTTGTCTCGAACAAATGAAAAATATAGATACAATGTTCCAACACTGAGAACAAAGAAGTGGATTATGGCGACCTCAAGCTTTTTTACGATGAACTCATGTCCGAGGATTTTCAAAGGACCGTCTGGAAACTCAATGAGCAGAAGACCATGTCCGATGACCACATAGACAAACAGAATAAGGAGTGAAACGAAGACGATTTTTTCGGACCTTGGTTTTCGGCATATATTCCAGAGCTCTAGAAGAATAATGACTGGGATGAAAATGAGGAATTCAATTCCCAGAGCGAAAACTCCGGAGATACAGTTTTGGAGGTAGAAGAAGCAAAGAGGCGGAAAGCCCAAATAAATGTAGATGAAGCAGAACGGTAGAATGAAAAACATGCACCGTGCAGCGACACCATCTTGATAACTCTTCTTGAGCTTCGAGTACTTATTTCCAATCATTGAGAACATTCGAGTGGGGGAGAGCATTTCCGATTTTAGGCCTTTCAGAGGGGCACACACGAATAAGAAGCTCAAAATGAGAAAAAAGTGAAGAAGACGAGTGAAAGAAACTCGCTCGCCCGTGGGAAAATAATTGGGGGCATACACGAAGAAGCCACCATCGTCACGGAAAAGTGGTTTCAGGGAATGTCGCTATAGAGATGTTTCGAAAACGAACAAACAAGATGATTCAGAACATCAGACTCTAGAAACTTTTCTTGAAGGCCAAGAAGTGAAGTGGAATGAATCGGATAGCCGGTGGCATGTCGGTGATCATGCTCATGGATCAAGGTTTTGTGATGATTTGGAGAGTTTTATGAGTCATAGCATGCATTCTAGTTATGAAACTCATGGTGATTAAACGAGTCATACCTTCAGGCTGCAGTGCATTGGTCGATGTACAGACAGCTCGAAATTGCTCGGACCTGGTTAAAAACATTTGAAACATACCTTCAGAGCGTTGAAAATAGGGTCAAAACACTATGATTTCTGGTTCCCATTGGGAAAACACCCTCACAATGATTCATAAATGCAGAGCACATTTCAAAAAAATTTGATAGAGGGACCCATAAATTCATAGCCGGATAAGGGTTGGGATACCGGAAAACAACCAATTAGATAAACATTTTTTTTCACTTTACACATTTCAGTAGTTGATAACTTCCTTATTTTCCTTGTCAGCTCAGAAGTGCAATTTCCGGTACAAACCTTCGTTCCGACTCATTTACTAAGTTTCCTTTCATTCACCAGCATGGCTCTAGCAGACCAGATGCAATCGGCAATACGCCTGCGATGGTTTTCATACAGGCAGATCGAAATTACTGGATCCCAGTTAAAACAATTTGGAGCATACCTTTAGAAGATTATCTTGTATTCAGAGCAGCAAAGCTTTAACATACCAAGGAAACACCTAAAAAGAAACAGAGCGCGATGGTCCGTTAAACATAGTGATCATCCTGAGGTTTATATTACAGACTTCAGAGTTTCGTCGTGGTTTCAGAAATTTTATGAGTCATCGAGAATGTAGCTCTAGTAGTATCTTTGGTATAATGGAGGACCATATTCCTATGGGAAAAATAAGTAATAAAACCAGGCGCATCGCAGAGCACACTGCATCTGTTGCACACTTCTTCCAATCTTTTCTTCCAACTTTTTTTTCTGCAACTTCCAAGAAAGTCATGCGTTTACACTCAAATAAACCTGATCCACAGTCACGCGCTGTTTCTGTGACCAAAGCAGTATGCCTCGGTTAGACTATAACCACAATCCAAAATTCACAATAACCCAGATGTTTCAAATTTCAAAGATAATACCCCTCTTGAGAGTGGAGTGAAGTGGAAGAATCCAAAATGTCAGATGCATTATCGTGAGAAAACAATGTCGTCATGGAAAAAGGAATTGAGAAAAAGAGGAGACAAACATTGTGTGCAACATACAAGGGACCGACTTTGACAGAGCTTCTAAAGACTTACCTGTATATTTCGGTTATGAAGTGGAGATGCCAATAAGATGTCGACAGAAGAAACGTTAGATTTGTAATTCTGAAAAAAATTAAAGTCTTTTTTGAAAAGAAAAAAAGTATTTTTTTTTGCAAGTATAGTGAACGAAATATAGAGCATCAAATAGAAAGAAGGAGAGGTTCGTTAAGTTGATTGGGACTAGTTACTGGTTACTGGGTAGCAAGTTGTAGTTTATATTGCAGTGTGCTGAATGTAGTTTGTAGTCTGTAGTGTTAACACTTCCAGCATAGACAAAATGTTGTTTACATGTAGTAGAATTCCAAATGTCACGCGTGTATTCGTGAGAAAATGATACCGTCATGGAAGAAGGACTTGGGAAAGAAGAGTGACAAACATTGTGTACAACATGAACAAGTTCTAGGGACCGACTCGACTTTGTTAAGCATTCAGTTTCTGAAGACGTCCCCTTAGCAGATATATCGCGGTTAGGACTGAAAATGTAGAAAACAGTTTCCAACTGAAGAAACGTGAGAATTGCGGTTCTGCCTAACTTGCTAGTTGAGCATTTTTGTTAATTGGTAGTAGTTTCCAGTTAGTAGAAAGTAATAGTAGCTAGCAAGCTAGTCGTGCTGAACCATGATTTAAAAAGAGAGTCAAATTATTCTGTTTGAGCACCAGAAAAAGATATAAGTTGCACGATGGAACATGGAACGGGATTGGCACTCAGGAGCTAAAGTTAGAGCACAGGAGGAAGATAGAAGTGGCACACCGGAAGTCCTTGACAAAATGTTGTTTACAGGTTGTAGCCTTCGAAATGTCACGCGTGTATCCGTGAGAAAATCATATCGTCATGGAGGAAGGATTTGAGAAAGTAGAGTGACAAACTTCGTGTGCAACATTAGGAAATGCAAGGGACCAATTTTGTTAAGCATGAAGTTTCTGAAGGTGTTTCTTTGAGATAGTATTTCTCTGCTAAGGGGGAAAGATATTGGAACGATGTCAATTGAAAATATGTTTATCATGCAGCTGTACATACATACTTTGTTAATTGACCTTTTTGTAAATTTTTTAGAAACTGAGATGCGCAGATTCAAAAGAAGGTTGAATTGTCTCATTTTGTATAGGACCACCATCCATCATCCCCAAACAAGTTTCCCATTTCAAAGATAACTATACTCCTAATGAGAAAAGAGCGAAGCGGAAGAATTTTCAAAATGTCAGGTGCATTATCGTGAGAAAAAATGTTGTCGTCATGGAAGAAGTGTTTGGAAGGCAGGGGGGCAAACACTTTTGGCAACATGCAAGGGTCCGATTTTGCTAGGGATTGGATTTTTGAAGAAATCCACTTGGAGTGGTATATCTCGGTTAGAAGTGAAGATCTGAAAAAGTTTTCAACTGAAGAAACGTTGGGCTTGTGATTCTGTATAGTTTGTTTGTAGAAACTTTTCTGCAACATTCTTGACAACCAGGATATGAAGCTCCAAACTATTGAGGAAAGTAGTTTTTGAGTTTTTGGTTAGTGGTGAGTAATTAGTGATCAGTAGTTAGCAGGTTGTACTTTTTTCAAATTGCAGTTTGTCAACTTCAAGTTTGTAGCTTTTAGTTTATCGATTGTAGTGTTAACGGCTCCGATATTCTGCGCTCCAAACGATTCACATAGTAAATTTTCGACGGAGGTGGCATTTACAGATTGTGTTTGGTAGCTTTAAAGGAGGGCGGAACTCAAAAAAATAATTTTCCCGAAAATTTGACAGTAGATACCTCTGGTGGGTTTGAACCTAGGGGCCAATTGGCAGAACACCAAAAGCGTTACCGGCTGCGCTATGAGGCCCGGAAAGGGCGCCGACTCGAATTGCCTATATGTGCCGGGGCCTTTTTTAGTCTCAATACGAGTCTCAATACAACGAGAGTTCCCACCTCCTTTAAGCATGTAACTTATAGTTTTTAGTCAGTAAGGTCTAACAAAAACAGTACCAGGAAGTACATCAACCAATTGTCTCCACCCACCTTGTCTGATGAGCTCACCCCTCATCTTAATCATGCTCATGAGTTCCTGTTATTACAAGAACAATTTCCTTTTCTTCTTCAGACAACTCTATCTCCGCCCCAACCTCCCTCTCAGATTCTCACTCGTCAGAAACATTTATTAGTATTTTTTTTCATTTTCTCATTACTCCATCTCATTCCAACCATCCAACCCAACCTCCCAATGTCATCATCCATCGACTGGATAATGGAAAACTGGTTCTATGACCCGATTCGCATTGTTACTTATGAGCAAGCGGGTCGGAACCTAATGCTCACTTGTCCGTTTTCTCATTTGTATTTCCTCGTCTGGTTCGCCAACTTTTTTATTAATCCAAAGCATGAACCGGAGACTGATGAACAGGGAACAGTTGGATTGGCTATTGTCCTTAGTGTTCTGTTGTGGGAGGGGATACGACAAGTCACAAATTTTGCTCTGAAAAGATGGGAGCACTTATGTGAAGAGGCGGTGAAGTTGAAAATTGGGCTTGGATTTATTTCGTTGTATGCTATTATATTTATTGTTGTCGTGTGTGTATATGGTCCGTTGTCATGGGTAAGGAACGCTGAGGCGCAGCGGACTTCTCAAATTGCGCATCTTTTGGTGATACTTGAGCCTGGGTGGCCTAGAAATCCAACATTCGGGTTTCTAGGCCATCCGGTTTTTGTAACCCAAGAATTGCTGACCAGCTTTTTCCGCGCAGATTTGTTTTTACAGAACTCAAAACTATCGGTTTTGAACCGAGTTAATAGCGATTTACCGATATTTTTTATTCTGAGCAATAGGTACATTTACAAAACTGGCTATAACTCGGTTCAAAATAAATATTTCTGGGTTTTGTAAAAACCATTGTGCTCAGAATCAAATTACACATGTTTTGATGGTACTTAAGCTTATGTGGCCTAGAAATACAAAATTTGGGTTTCTAGGCCATCCGGTTCAGAAGATTTAAAAAATTGTTTGCCAAACTTTACAGCGCAACCAAGTTTTTTTCAGAACTGAAAAATATTGATTTTGAACCGAGTTAATAGCGAACTACCGGAAATTGTTATTCTGAGCAATGAGTCACTTTACAAAATTGGCTCTAGCTCGGCTCAAAATCAACATTTTTGAATTCTGTAAAAACCATTGTTCTCAGAACCTAATCGCGCATCTTTTGATGTTACTTGAGCCTAGGTAGCCTAGAAATCCGAAATTTGGGTTTCTAGGCCATTCGGTTTTGGAGACCCAAGAATTGTTTGCCAAACTTTTCTACACATTTTAGTTGCCACAAAACTCAAAACTATCGGTTTTGAACCGAGTTAATAGCGATTCACCGGAATTTTTTATTCTGAGCAATGGGTAAAATTACAAAATTGGCCATAACTCGGTTCAAAATTAAGATTTTTGAATTCTGTAAAAACCAGTTACTTTTAGGACATTTTGACTTTACTTTACCATTCCAGCAAGTCGAATATGCCTTCTTTGCTCTTCATTGCGCCACCCTCTATTTCTACTACGGCATGATCCGCTTCAATATGATCTACCTGGACAGAGCAATCTTCAAAAAACTTCACCCAAAATTCACTATCTTCCAAGCTTCTTTGTCCGGCATTTCACTCTTATTGGGACTATTCAGCCGTGAGAAATCCGTCGTCAATGCAGCTGTCGGTTTCATGTTTTGGTTTTATTACGTTATAATGTATTCTGCTATCATTTCGGATTTCGTTTTGATAATGCTGGACGGTCTGAGGGAGAGTGGAAGCATCGGGGAAGTGAATGTTGGAGAGGATATCGAGATGGGTGTTGTAGGAGAGAGAATCGTCATGGAACTTGATCCAACAAGATTGCATCCAGTTATGGAATGAGGTAAGTAACAATTTTTATTCTGAGCAATGAATGACTTCACAAAATTGGCTATAACTCGGCTCGAAACATACATCGGCCATTTCGTGTACTCCAGCACGTCAAAATTTTTGAGAAAAATTAGCGCGTCAAAAAATTTTTGAAAATTTTTTTAATGTTTGTAATTTTTTTCAATTATTATACAATTTTTAATTTTTTTTACTTATGTCTTGCAATTGAAAAAAAAACAATGGAATTTCTGCTTCAAAACTTCGAAAAAAAAACCGTTGATTTCAAACTAGGCACCGTAATCCTCAAAAAATTTACAGTATTACTGTAGAAAGAAGCATTATTTGTTAAAAAGTCAATTTTTCGGCAAGTACGCGATATTTTCCTAATAAAATTGTTGTCAAAAAATGAAACAGGATGAGTAAAACATATGAAAAAAGTTTGCGTGCTGGAATTTTTGTTTTGAGCCGTCGCGATTGAAGTGTGGATGTAAATTTGCATAAAAATCGACAATTTTTCACGAGTTAATGAGCGAGTTCGGTGCACGCGCACTATGTCAAAAAAGTACACGATTTTGAGTAGATATGAATCCTTTTTTTACCGATCGAAAAAGATTCTGTTTTCGCGGAGAAAAATGCATGTGTACTTTTGCACTGCTCCACGTTTTCGAAGTACTGCAAGTACACATCGAAATCGCAGCACGCACGCTGAAATCCCAGCACGCGCTCTTTACCCATTCAAACAAGCATCAAATTTTATCGACAGAAAAAAAATTTGAGCCCAATCGGTTCAGCGGTTCTGGAGAAAAAATCATCGAAATTCACTGAAAAATCGATAATTTTTACAGTGTGCGCGCGCTGCCTGCGGCGCCCCCCTTTTTCAGCTACAGTAGTCAGTTTCTTCATACATCTCGAAGGGGACGTTGAATGACGCACGAGTAGCGCAGTGGTGAAGACGCTAGTCTTATAAACTGCAGCACCCAAGTTCGAAGAAAGTTGGGTTCTTTTTTTTTTTTTTTGGACGCTAGCACGTCACTTTTTCAGAAAACCTAGCACGTCATTTTTTTCTGGAGAGGGGGTGCGCAAAATTGGCCGATGTATGGCTCGAAATCAATATTTTTGAATTCTGTAAAAAACCATTGTTCTCAAAATCAAGTTGCGCGTCTTTCAATGGTATTTAAGCCTAGATGGCCTAGAAATCCAAAATTTGGGTTTCTAGGCCATTTGGTTTCGAAGACCCAAGAATTGTTCGCCAAAATTCGCTGCGCAAACTAGATTTTCCAGAACTCAAAAATATTGCTTTTGAACCGAGTTCATAGCAAAATACCGGAAATTTTTATTCTGAGCAATAGGAAAATTTACTGAATTGGCTACAACTCGGCTCAAAGTCAATATTTTTGGATTCTGTAAAAACTATTGTTATCAGATTCAAATTGCGCATCTTTTGATGGTACTTGAGCCTAAGTGGCCTAGGAATCCAAAATTTGGATTTCTAGGCCACCGGGCATTTTTGTGGTTTTAAGCGGTTCCAGGCCATTCTAATGATTGCATAAGTTAGTCCTTTAGACACAAATCCAAAAAACCTTCAATGTGCCCAGACAGGAACGTCATTAGACAGCACAATATACATTACACATTTCCTTTCCTTGATAGATTTTCTTAATTTCCGTTCTTTTTTTCAGCACACCCAACCTATCTACACATAAATACTTTACTCAAAACTCGTGTGCACTAATCCCCTTTCTTTGGCCCCCTGCCCTCCTTTAATCCTCCCCATATCTCCCGTGGCAACCGCGTACACATCCTTTTTTATTCTGGAATTTTTTTCTTTTGATCCTATTTTCATCATCAATAACTGGAAGAATGTGTTCGCTCATCTACAATTATTATTCCAAGTCGATCGACGCGATGAAAAAGGATTTGGCTGGCTGCTTCCTCTTTCTTACACTTCCCTTCTGCTATCTTTATATCCTGGTGCTCATTGTCACACTCTTCATCAATTTTCCGTATCAATTGAATCTCGTGGTCTTCATTGCTTTGTGTGTTCTTTTTGCCAATGGTTTCCTATGGGTTATTCTCGAGATTTTTACAAAGTGTGTTCTTCCATACTTCCGCAAAGATTTGATCCAAAGTGAGGCCAATTTGATAGTTGGTCTCGGTTTTATTACCGGGTATTTGGTCGTTGCGCAGGTTACGCTTTTCGTTTTTGGACCATTGTCATCGGTGAGTTTTTCTTGGGGGTCAGATCTAAAAGTTTCCGATCATTAAAAATGTTTGGTAGCCTTTTGCAGTCATTAATTTCATTTCAGTTTTAGCTGTCTCTTAAACTAGCGTTTCAATGTTCCTTGTAGTTTATTGAAATACTTAGAACTGTCCTAAGGTGCTTAGTTACATTTATTGGTACTCAATATTGTTCTATAGTACTGTACTTTGTAGTAATAGAGGTACACCTAATACAACATGTTCTTTGGAGGTACCAAGTCAGCCTAGTCAGCTTAAGAAATTCTTAGTAAAATATTTTTTACCTCATCAGTTATAACTTTTTGATAACTCTGAAGACAGCCGAGATACGCCGCTCTGAACATATCGGGCTGAGTGCACCTTTATAACGGGGTAACGATAAGCTACATTGTAGCCTTCGGAGATGATTACTATGCTGTTAAGTAGCTTTCTAAGTCATTTCGAATTTTTTGGAGGTGCTTGATAGTCATTTGAGATGCTTGTGGAATGCCACTATTTTCAGGACTCTCTCGACTTGTTTGGTAGAGTTTTAACATGCTAGGTGCTGTAATACCTGTAAGTACAGCTTGTTCAGAACAGCATATCTTGATTGTTTTAAAGGATTTCAAGCAGCACCTTTTCGACAGGTTTTTTCTTAGAGTGATTAGGAGTTCTCTTATGATCCAAGTTGTATGGTTCCGAACTGAATAATTTGTTCAGGAGTAGTGATACTGTTCTGAAAGACTTAGAAAACTTCTAAACTGCTTTCAATTAGAATGGGTTTTTTGAAAAAAATTTAGGTACCAGAATATCCTTTCTGAGCCTAACCAACTTTTTTCCAGCAATTCAACTTTGGCTTCTTCCTCTGCACCATGGCCACCCTTTACTTCCACTATGCTTTCATCCAAAACAACATGCTCTTCCTTGACCGCTTCCTCTACGATGGTCTCTTCTTCAAAATCGTATTTTTCCAATTGTTCCTCTCCATTGGCACCCAAGTATTCACCATCCTCTTCCCCTTCTATTTTGTGGAAAATTCGTCGATGAACGTGATTTATGGAATACTCTTCCGTCTCTACTTCATTTTGGCTTACTCGTTGAGTGTCGCCGATTTCGTCGTGGTGGTGAAGGGAGGATTGAGGAAGAGCGGGAATTTTTTGGAGAGTGAGTTCTGAAAAAATGAAGGAGCAGCTCCAAAAAAAAAGAGAGTTTTCAGGAGAAATGTACCCGCGAGCAAGTGTTCATATCGGTCAGGATGGTGTGGAAAGAGCCGTTCCAAGAGTAATCCTTCAATTGGATCCGACAACACTGTGAAGATAACCTCACTACAAACTACACTTGGATATTTTTTTAGTGTTAGAATTTCATAATAAAATATTTTTGCTCAAGAACAACACGTGAATATCTCATGCTTCCCATTTTCCCTTTACCTCGGATTAGTACCTGATCCATCAGCACTCACAGGATATAGAGGTGAATATCAAACTCTGAATGGTGGGATTAACCAAAATTCTAAAGGAAATTGGAAATTCTGAAAATGTTTGTTGCGGGAGAAGCCATACGTCATGAAGAGAGAGATTAGGGAAGCTTTTTTGAATAGATGGAGGAGGGGAGGGGACCGAATTTCTATTTTTTCTCTTTTTTTTCTCAAACTTATTTCTGGAAAAATTGAGAATTGGGATATAGTGATCAGAAAAAGATATCGGAAACGGCCTATGCTGATAGGTTGGCTGCTCAAAAACAAAAAAAGAACGGAAATTAAGAAAATCTATCAAAGAAAGGAAATGTGTAATGTATATTGTGTTGTCTAATGACGTTCCTGTCTGGGTACATTAGAGGTTTTTTCGATTTGGATCTTGGCACTAAAGGACTAACTTATGTGATCATTGAAATGGCCCAGAACCGCCTACACCCCGAAAAATAGCGGATGGCCTAGAAACCCAAATTTCGGATTTCTAAGCCACCTAAGATAAAGTAACATCAAAAGAAGCGCAGTTTGATTCTGAGCACCATGGTTTTTGCAGATTCCAAAAATATTGATTTTGAGCCGAGTTATGGCCAATTTCGTAAAATTGCCATTTGCTCAGAATATAGGTTTCCAGTAAATCGCTATTAACTCGATTCAAAACAGATTGTTTTGAGTTCTGTAAAAACGTTTTGAGTTCTGTAAAAAAATTTGGCAAACAGTTCTTTGGTCATGAAAATCGAATGGCCTAGAAACCCAACTTTTGGATTTCTAGGCCACCTTAGCTCAAGTACCATCAAAAGATGCGCAATCTCATCCTGAAAACAATGATTTTTACAGAATACAAAAGTATTGATTTCGAGCCGGGTTATGGCCAATTTCGTAAAATTGCCCATTGCTCAGAATATAAATTATCATTAACTCGCTATTTACTCGGTCAAAAATCAATAATTTCAAATTCTGAAAAAACGAATCTGCGCGGCGGAGTTAGTTTAGCAAACACTTTTTTGGGTCACCAAAACCATATGGCTTAGAAACCCAAAATTTGGATTTCTAGGCCACCTCAGCTTAAGTACCATCAAAAGATGCGTAATTCAATTCTGAAAACAACTATTTTTACAGAATACAAAAATCTCGATATTGAGCCGAGTTATAGCCAATATTGTAAAATTGCCCATTGCTCAGAATATAAGTTTCCGGTAATTCGCCATTAACTCGCGTCATAATAGGGCCAATTTTTTGATACTTTGATAATGACTTTAATTATGAAGTAGCAAAATGCTGACATTTGAGAACCAGCCATTTCGCAACTATGACGTTTTGCAACTGGCAACGCAACTGACATGTAAATTAGGGACAAAAACAGATATAAAACACCAGCTGCTCCACAGTTGCCAAATGTCCAGTTGCAAAACGTCAAGCTGCGATATGTCGCAAAAACAAAAAGTCTAGTTGTTGGACATTACTGAAATGAGACCGAAACCTTCAAAACACGACGATTCTTATGCATTTCGCGCCGGATTATTTTTGAAACCGAGACAATTATGAACCTAAAGTTTGGAAAACTGACACTCTGAGATCCAAAGATTAAGAAGCTTAAACGTTAAAAAAACAGCTTTTTCCAAAAAACCGAGAAGTTTAGAAACCGAGACAATTTGGAACAGGACTCCTATGAACCAAAACATTTAGAAGCAATTATTTCGATACAGGAAAATGACAAAACGGATGGTTTTGAGCGAAACATTTCAATTTGAAAAAAAAATCCAAGCTTATTCATGATCACACTTATTCAAAAGCTCTCAACACAACGATTCCAACCCACTAATTTTCATCAAACTCTGAGCACAACTCGCTGAGTTATCCGCGCTCAAAAATTCTTCCAAGCGGTCTTAGTTTCCCTCTTTTTTCTTATTCAGAACATTCTCGTTGTCTCTAAGACTTCCATGCAGCTCCTTAGACACACGAAGAAACAGCACAAGAGAAATAGACACAACGAGATGCATTAAGCTCGACGGAGCACACCGAGGAGACACGGACCCCCTTGCTCTTTTTTCCGTGCTCTCCGTGCAAAAAGAAAATGCGTCTTTACTCTCTTTTCCTCCCATTTCATCTTATTCTCTATGCTTCATTGCTCATCGTTATCGGAACATATCAATTCGATCGGAAGGATTTCAAACACGTGGAATGCCTCAAATATATTGTTTTGTCGCTGGTTTTTGGAGTTTTTGTTGGTTTCGGAGTGAAAATAATGGCGATTTCTTGTGACAAAATTTTGAGCGTGTTGACACGGAATCAAAGGGATATTTTGATTGGAAATGGTGGGATGGTGGTGTTTGGAGTAGTTTTTTTGTGGATTACATATCAATATGGGATGGATAGACCGGTGAGTAATTTTTTGCTTTTGCTGTTTTGCAGTTTTTGATCGCTAGTTCAAACCCCTCGGTGGTATAAAAACCATATTTAGATTAGGCTCCGCCCCTTTCCTATTGTAGTAGAGCACAAAACAGTAAAAAATGAAAAAATTTTCCTGAAAAATACATTCACTAAACTCGACCGAAAATCAATTTTTGACATGTTTTCAAGCATTTTTTGTGTTCAGACGAATTTTCCAACTCTGCTCCTTTATAGGGAAAAAACTAGTTTTTGACCAAAAAAATCCGATTTTTTCCATTCGGAGCACCGTCCCGGGAAATTTTTGTATACTTCACAGAAAAAGCAGATTTTGAAACTTTTCACCATGACCTGGATCGAAACATCCCTTCAATGTTCCCTTTACAGACCCTCATCTTCTCATCCATCGCCACTAATTTGCTCTCCCTCTTATTCTGGCTCCTCTTCATCTTCACCCCGAGCAGTTCAATGCTCATCAGCTTAGCCAATCATGAAAAATACAAAAAGTTTCAACAATATGGAGTCACCATCTACTTCCTCATCTTCATCTTGGTCTTAAGCTTAGTGACCAATCGGGATATAAATAATCTGGATCGTAGAATTTTCCTCCTCCATCTCCTGTTCTTCTTTTGTAGTTATGGAATCTCTCTGATCGATATCCTGGTGATATGGACCGGTGGAGTTGTGTTGAGCACCAAAGGATTGGAAATGGAAGCTAGGGAGAACTCACCTCAATCACCAAGGAAACATCCAGATGAGCCAAAAGAAGAAGAGGCCCCTGAGGACCAAGAAACCCCCCTGGACTCCCTTGAATGTGAAATTTGTGGTAATGGATACTCAAACAATCGACTCCCACTTATCATCAAGGCTTGTGGGCACACCGTATGTGAGAACTGTATAGATATTCTACAAGAAAAATCCGACTGGAATTGCCCATCATGCCGTCAGTTCAGCAATGTTCAAGTGAATGACTTGCCAGTGAATCAATCACTACTTGACTACATTTTGGATAGAGATAGGTGAGGATTTGGGTAGGAGGGTGTCTAGCTCAGCAGGAGCGGGGAACGGTCGGATGTTAGGTGTGGAGTTTTCGGGTTCATGTGAGGAGCGCTGTAGGTATCTAGCGGGATCCCAGCGAGCACCGGGTGTGTAACAGACAGGGACAGAGCTCGGTGCTCGTAGTCGTCAATCAGAAGCGATGAAACGCCGAGCGCCAGAGCCAGACGGAGAGCTGATAGAATTTGCATGAGGAGCAAGGGGCACTGGATTTCGTGAAAACGGGCGCCGAGAGCGTAGCAGATGAGAGCCCAGCGTGGAGCCTGTAAGCGCAAGTGAGCCTCCTGAGAGCAGCGGACAAACGCGGAGTGTTAAGCTAGCGGGCACCTGGCGCGGAAATGTCGGGTCCCAAGTGACGAGCAGGCAGAAGCCAGTTCAGAAACAGACAGTTGCTCGTCCCCTAGGCGGGACATGACGCGTACGGGACCGAGCATGGAGCTGGTGAGCACAGGGCGCAGAGGTAGAAGAGGCAATGGGAAACCAAGGGACTGCCGGGAGAATTGATGGGTACCTGAGCAATGGAACGCTGTCTGTGAGCCAGTCTGATCTCCCACAGGAAGCGAGCACAGAAATCCCAATTTTCTCCCTCAACCCGCAAATTCCATCATTTCCAGATTCGACGCCCTTGCCTGCATCCAATGTAACTTCCGTTTCAATGAGGAGCGAGAACCCCTCGTTTTGCGGGAATGCGGTCACTCCATCTGCCAGAGTTGTGTAACAACCCTTGGCAAAAATGGCTTCATTGTGTGCATGCCGTGCCGTAAGATCTCTTTTCTATCAGGTAACGCTTGTTTTGTGAGAATTGTAGAATCAAAAAAGAACTTGATTTCAGATGCAAAAACTGGTCAGCTTCCAAAGAACTACGCGGTGTTGAGTGTGATACGGGAATTGAATAAATGAGTCTGGCTTTGTATTTTGAAGGAAAAAATAAATTATTTGATTTGAAAAATGAAGAAAAAAAAAGAAAAAAAACATAACGCAGTCAGCAGGATTCGAACCTACGCGGGCAGAGCCCAATTGATTTCTAGTCAATCTCCTTAACCACTCGGACATGACTGCACGCCGGGAAGCAGGGTAAGAGGGCATATAGGAAAAAGAGGAGAGGCAGGGGGAAACAGGAAAAGTGGAGATTCTTTATTACTATTTTTCACCATTAGAAATCAAAAGAAAAGGAAAAAAAATGCTATTCTTTCTTATCTGCCTTCTCTGCCTCCGCCTTCAACAACGCCTCTTTTGTCTCTCGTTCCTTATTCGCCTTATCCAAATCCTTCAATCTTTGAATCCAAGCCTGTCTCATTTCCATAATCGACACGTCAACTGGCGAGCTCTTATTAATCTCCCGGTTTAGCAACTCTTCGACTTGATCTGCTGGATACTGTTCGACTTGTGGCGGTTTGTACGTCTCCAGATATTTGAGTGTGGCGAGATCATCATTGTATTTTGGATCGAGGATGAATCCATTTTCATCGACGAGGCCATTTCCTTCGAGGGGTTTGGCGGGTGGTGGAGGTGGTTCGAGAGGTTCGGCTGGTGGCGGTTTCTGGAAATTTGAAAATTGGGGGGAGGGGGGTCAGAGACCGGGAAAGCTGAGAGCCTAAGAGCCTAAGAGCCTAAGAGCCTAAGCGCCTGGGAGCCTGGAAGCCTGGAAGCCTGGAAGCCTGGAAGCCTGAGAGCCAGAGAGCCTGGGAGCCTGAGAGTCTGACAGCCTAAGAGTTTAAGAGTTTAAGAGCCTAAGAGCCTAAGAGCCTAAGAGCCTAAGAGCCTGAGAGCCTGGAAGCCTGGAAGCCTGGAAGCCTGGAAGCCTGGAAGCCTGGAAGCCTAGAAGCCTGGAAGCCTGAAAGCCTGGAAGCCTGGAAGCCTGGAAGCCTGGAAGCCTGGAAGCCTGGAAGCCTGGAAGCCTGGAAGCCTGGAAGCCTAAGGAGCTGGGGGCCTGGGAGCCTGAGTAGCTGGGGGCCTGGGGGTTTGGGAGCCTGGGAGCCTGGAAGCCTGGAAGCCTGGAAGCCTGGAAGCCTGGAAGCCTGGAAGCCTGGAAGCCTAGAAGCCTGGAAGCCTGGAAGCCTGGAAGCCTAGAAGCCTGGAAGCCTGGAAGCCTGGAAGCCTGGAAGCCTGGAAGCCTGGAAGCCTGGAAGCCTGGAAGCCTGGAAGCCTGGAAGCCTGGAAGCCTGGAAGCCTGGAAGCCTAAGGAGCTGGGGGCCTGGGAGCCTGAGTAGCTGGGGGCCTGGGGGTTTGGGAGCCTGGGAGCCTGGGAGCGCTGTTCTAGACCCCAAAAACTCACCACCAACTGGTCCATGCCTTCTTGCCCCTCTGTTCCCGTCGTTCCTGTCGTTCCTGTCGTTCCTGTCGTTGTTCCATCAGCACCTATCGTCGATAACGTCTTTCCTTTCTCTATGGCCCTTGTGTACTCCCCTGACGTTTTCAAAGACGGATGACCTTTCACCTTCTTAGCCGCACAAAACATTAATATTGAACATGTCATCATCAGAGTTAGGTTCTGGAAATCAATTTATTTTGAGGCGCATTGCGAAACGAGAAAAGAATACCTGAATAAGGATCATGCAAACGCCAACGGACATAATTGTTCTTCTAGCTTTTGTAGTACAATTGGAGAAGTGAGAAATGGCAGAGGATTGGATTTGGAAGATAGTTTTAGGGTATTAGGGTATTGGGGAATTAGGGGTTCACGGGATTTTTGTTTCGAATTTGTTACAAAATCCGTCTGTGGTCAAATTTTTTTCCCGATTTTTCTCAATCATTTTCCCAAGGCAGCTGTGCGAAAAAAAATTCCGAATAAAATAGGGAATTTTTTTTTTCGAAAATTTCGGACCAAAAAAATCGAAAAAAAACTTTTTATTTTGTATTTTTCAGGGCGAAAAAAACGAAAAAATGATTTTTCGGAATTTTTCGATTTTTTTTTCGATTTTTTGAAGAAAAATGGGTGAAAAGGCGGTAAAAACACAAAAATATACAGCTAGAAACCGTTTTTTCGAATTTTTTTTTCGGTTTACCAGAAAAATTTTATGTCGAAAAATTTTTTCAGAAAAAAAGACGAAAAATTTTTTCGAAAACTCCCGAAAAAACCGAAAAAAAAATTTTTGCACAGCCCTGTTCCCAATAACGTCACCTGCTGTGCACCAACTGACCTCTTCAATTCTGATATGCCACGCCACTTTTACCACGTCATCACTTTTTTTGACACGTCAGCCAACCACCCACCCGCCGGCCACTCTTCTGCATACATACCCCCTTAGCCATCATTTTCTCGTCGAAAAAAAAATGAGTGAAGATGACTATGTTCGTATATACATTCCCAATGCGAGTTCAATTATGGTACTGCTTCACTGTATAGCAATCATTTTCGGTAGTATCTTCGGTATTTTTTATCTCATTTTCGCTGAACTCAAAGCCTCAAACTTCATTTTTGCTGGGTCCCTTATTGTTGCTAGTCTATTGATTTATGGCGGTGTTTACCTTTGCAAATGGTTGGTGGATCTTGTTCATCGAGTGCTTGAAGTGAAAGATCTTACAAAGTATCGTAATGACTACATAATTGGGTTCGGTGCAATTGGAGTTTGCGCAATTTCATTCCGACTTGTGGTGTACTTTGTGGAATTCAATACTTTGGTAAGTATTTTTCAATTTTACAGTCTATTTCAGTAATTTCAGGCCATACTCTTCACCGGTGCACTCTATCTCATTACCACTTCTATCATATTCTGTGTTTTCATAGGCGAAAATTTTTGGCGAATTTGTACTTGGAAAGACAGCGATTCCTATTCAACTGAGAAATTCTACATTATCAGCGTACTTTCGCATATCGTTCTGCTTATCATCGGTATCAGATTTGCAATTGAATACCCGCATCCGACGTCAGATAAAATAATTGGCTGTCAGCTCATTGCTAGCGTTGCTTCTACACTAGCCATTGGTGATTTTGCGCGTCTTTTGACGGTAGGAGTACGGTTGTTGAATAGGAGAACGACTGAAGTGGCAGCAGTTACTAAGGAAACAGTGGTGCAAGAGGAAACTAATGAAGAACCAGAACCGACAGTGGCAAGCAATGCTGAGGTTGCACCAAAGTAAGTCGATGTCATTAGGAATTCTAGAATTGGCTGAAACTTGACACAGTAGGTATTTAAAGTCCCCTGAACACGGTGGTTTTGGCTCCACCCCTTTTCCAGCTGGCCACGCCCCCTTCCAGCCAAAAAGTCAAATATTTTCCCCGAAAAGCTATCGATGTCTACTCTTCGGGAATCGATAAAAGACACTTTTTGAAGAATTTTCACAGTTGAAACCCAGTTTCTAGCTGTGCTCCTTCATGCTGAAAATTGAGTTACGCGAGATTACGTCATAATCGTGTTCTACGCAGTTTTTTACCCACCTGCACAAAATATAGAGACACGTTTTTGGTGCCCATAGTGACTTTTAGGCGCATTTTCATCAAAAATTGCCCATTTCTGAAATTATTCCAGTAACGTACTATTTTAGAACAAGTTTATTCCAGACCTACCTGTAATATTTGCCTAATTCCCTATACCAATTCTGGAATTCACACCCCAAGAATCATCAAAGAATGTGGACACACTGTCTGTGAGCAATGCATTGATAACCTTCTGAAACTGAACAATGGAAGGTTCTTGGATTGCCCATTTTGTCAGAAGATGACTGTTGTGGATGGTGGGCTAGATAGAGGAAGCTTAGAGTTATAGACATTGTTTCAGGACCTGCTAAGAATCTGAACAAAAACTACGGAATGTTGGAAATGATGGCGGAGGTTCAGGATCCTAGCCAAATTGCTTAAGCATTCTGACAGGATAATACAAAAAAACGTTGTCAATTTACTATCATTCATTTTTTTAATACAAATTTTTTGTGTTTTTACTTATCTTATATTCAAATAATTCTATGTTAGTCAAACCGTACCAAGTTTTTCAACGACTGATAAAAAACTGCGTGGGTTCAAACTCCTTGGTGGTCAAAATTTTTTTTCTCTATGGCCTCTTCCCATAACGTCACCTGCTGAGCCTCAAATGGCCCCTTCAATTATCCTTTGCCACGTCACCAATCAAACAGTCTCATTCAACAGAAACACCTTTCCTCTCCTCATCATTCCTCCTTGCAAGAATGAAAGAAGGGCAACATGGTAAAGCCGATTTTTCTACTGTCACTGAATTCTTGGTACTTTCTCAGACAGGCTTAATACTCTTAGGCACTATCTTTGGTATTTTTTACCTTATTTTTGCCGAACCAAAAGCCTCAAATTTCGTTTTCGCTGGGTGCCTAATTGCTATTGGTTCATTGATTGTTGGTGTTGTTTGGCTATGCAAATTGTTCTGGGATTTTGTTAATCGAATGCTGAAAGTGAAGGAGCTCACTAGATACCGTAATGATTACCTGATCGCGTTTGGTTCAACCGGAATTTGCTCCGTTGTTCTAAGAATTTTAGTGTATTTTGTCGAATTCAGTTATGAGGTAAGTTTTTTTTGACTAGCTTATCCCATTAAGTACATTTCCAGGCTGTTATCTTCACTGCTCTCGTCTACCTAATCACTACGGCAGCCATTTATTGTTTTTTTGTCGCGCCAACTTTCGATAAAAAATGTACATGGAAACAAATTGACCAAAATACAAGTGATACGTTTGTGGCTATAACTACATTTGTTCATTTTTCTTTGTTGGTTGTCAGTATCAGAATCGCGGTTGAATACGAACATCAAAAAGCGATAAGGGTGATTTTATGTCAATTCGGATGCAGTTTTGCTTCTGCTATCACTTTCGCTGAGCTTGCACGTGTTTTGTTATTTGGAGTACGGTTGATCAGAGTTAACGGAAGAAGGAATGAGGTGATCAAGCAGTCAGTGGAGCTGAAAAGAGTAACGGCTAAGAGGAGTGCTAGACCAAAGCCTACCCCGATAAGAAAACCTGTTGCACCAAGGTAAGATCATAATTTTCGATTTTAGAATTACAAAACTAAATATTTTAAGACCAACCTGCAACATCTGCTCCATTCCATACACTGAAACTGGTTGCCACACCCCCAGAATGATCAAAGAGTGTGGACACTCTGTTTGTGAGCAGTGCGCTGATAGATTGTTGAAATTGAAGGAGGAGAATTTCTTAGTATGCCCATTCTGTCAGAAAGTCACCATTGTTAATGGTAAGTTATCCTGGAATATAGTAAAAATATTTTGAAATGAGGTTGCTTTAGGACCAGCTAGAATTCTTCCGAAGAACTTTGCACTGCTGGAACAGATGGCTGAGGTACAACGATTTGAGGATCCTATCAAAATTGTTTGACTTTGTTCAACTTCTACCGCCAGTTAAACCTAATTTTGTCCTGTCATAATTTTTCATTCTGAACACGTCTGAAAATTTTTGTCTTAAAATGATCAAGAATACTAAGAAATATCTCTCAAAATTCGGTCTGTTTTCAATATAAGTTCAATTTATCTCATGTTTTAACAATAAACTGCGCAATAATTTTTCTCTAGTCTTCTCCCAAATTACGTCACACACTGTGTGCCAGTTGACCCCATTCAATCAACATCCGACACATCATTGTTTGCCACGTCATCATCCAATAGGACCACCTTTCCCCTTCTACATACATACATACATCCCGTCACATTCTTTCTCCTTTCATACCTATAAAAAAATGAATGAAGCGGACCTTTCGATGTTCTCTGAACTCCTGGCATATGTGCAAGCCAGTTTAATCGGATTTGGCATTGCCGCTGGTGTTCTGTATCTGATTTTTGCCGAACCCAAAGCCTCAAATTTCATTTTCGCTGGCTACGTTATTGCTGTCCTTGGATCGATTATTGGCGTTGTTTGGCTATTCAAACTGTTGGTGGATTTTATTCATCGGAAGCTGAAAGTGGAAGAACTGACCAAGTACAGAAATGATTTCTTGATCGGGTTCGGTATAATGGGAATTTTCTCTGTAGTTCTGAAAATTTTGCCTTATTTTCCGAAATTGTGTTTTAAGGTAAGTTTTTTTTCGATTAGCTCCTTAGCTTATTAAAAAATTCACAGGCTATTTACTTTGCTTATCCCGTCTATTTCGTCACTGTCCCTAATGTCATTATTTCTGTCGTCCACTTCATCATTGTCCCAGTCATATATTACTTTTTCGTTTATCAAACGCTCGATAAAAAATGTACGCGGATACAAATGGACCGAAGAACATTTGAGATGTTTATTTGGAAAAATATACTCATTAATGTGGTTCTGTTGATTATCTGCATCAGAATTGCGGTCGAGTACCAAGATATGAAAACGAGAGATATGATTATTACGTTACAAACTTTTTGGACTTTTCCTGCTGCAGTCAATTTCGCTGAGTTTGCACGTGTTTGGTTGTTTGGAGTACGGTTGATTAATGTTGATGGAGAAAGAAATGAGGTGCCCGTTCAACCAGTGGAATCAATAAGCTCAATTAATAAGATCTCTGTAAAACCAGAGCCAGTGGCAGTAAGCAAGACTGTTGCACCGAAGTAAGTTTATTATTGTTTATCTTGAGGTAGAATTGAAGTCATATATTCGACAGCTTAAATTTTTTATTCCGGTGGTTTAGCAGTTTTAGCATCTTCCTAGAAACCTAATTCCAGACCGTGCTGCAACATCTGCTTGATTCCGTACGGTGAAACTGGAATCTACACCCCCAGACTCATCAAAGAGTGTGGACACACAATCTGTGAGCAGTGCGCTGATAAACTGGTGAATGCAAAGCTGCAACACTTCTTAATATGCCCATTCTGTCAGAAACCGACAATTGTCAACGGTATGTAAACTCGGAAAACTGTTTTGAAATTTCTTTTAAAAAATGTTTTAGGACTGGCTGGAACTCTTCCGAAAAACTTTGCACTACTGGAATATAGCAGGGATGTTGTCCAACGGAATTAGAAGACTAACGAGACTGTTCAAAGTACCGAAATTTTCAATCAGTAGCAAAAATCTTTTTTCTCGAATCTTCTCTAGTTTTCTCCCAAATGACGTCACCTGCTGTTCACCATTTGACCTCTTTCCATCACCATCTGCCACTTCATTGTTTGCCACGTCATCATCCAATAAGACCTCCTCTCTCCCTTCATCATACATACATTCCTTCACTTTCCTTCTTCTCTCATAAGTAAAAAAATGAATGAAGAGGTCCTTTCAAGTTACACTTTACTCCTGGCTATTTTGCTAGCCGCTGTAACTGGAACTGGCATACTCGCCGGAATTTTAGGTTTTCTTATTTTTGCCGAATTCAAAGCATCAAACTTCATTTTCGCCGGGTATTTGATTGCTGCTGGTTTATCGATTGTTTGCTTTGTTTGGCTATGTAAATTGTTCGTTGATTTTGTTCATTGGATGCTAAAAGTGAAGGAGCTTACCAAGTTCCGAAATGAGTATTTAATCGGATTTGGCGCAATTGGAATCTCCACTGTAGTTTTGAGAGTTTTGACGTATTATCCGAAATTGGCTTTTAAGGTGAGTTTTTTTTTCATTAGCATCTTAGTCTATTAATAAATTCACAGCCTATTGCCTTCACTTATCCCGTCCACTTCATCACTATCCCTTCTGCCCTTGCTATTCCCGTCTACATCATCGTTGTCCCTGCCATATATCACTTTTTCGTTGGTCAAACACTCGGTTATAAATGTACATGGATAAAAATAGACGAAAAAACATTTGAAAAATTTCTTTGGACAAATTTGCTCATTCATGTGGTTCTGTTGATTCCCTGTATCAGAATTGCGATTGGGTACGATAATGAAAAAACGAGAGCTGGGATTATTATCTTACAATTTTTTTTGACTATTCCTTTTGCTGCCACATTTGCTGACTTCGCATTGGCTTTGTTTTTTGGAATACGGTTGATTGATGTTAATGGAGAAGGAAATGAGGTTACCAAGCAGTCAGTGGAATCGAAAAAGAGCATCCCAGAGCCTGAACCGCAAAACAAGCCTGTTGCAGCAAAGTAAGTTCAAATACTTCTATTTTAACAGTACAAAAACAATTAATTTTTAGACCAAGCTGCAAAATTTGCTCCGCTCCTTACACTGAAATTGGAATTCACACCCCCAGAATGCTCAGAGAGTGTGGACACACTATCTGTGAGCAGTGCGCTAATAAACTATTGAATGCGAAGTTGCAGAACCTTTTAGTATGTCCATTCTGTGAGAAAGTGACTGTTGTCAATGGTAAGTTAACATAAAAGAGACTCTCTCAAATTTGAATGATTCAGGACCAGCTGAAACCCTCCCAAAGAACTTCGCACTACTGGAGCAAATCGAATCTATTCAAAAGATACCTATGATGTCAGTCAAACCTAATATCCTATACTAATCATGTGAAATGTGTCTCTCTTTGTTTTATACCTAATCAGAGGGGTCTTCACTAATATTTTCAGAGTGGAAACGTCTGAAATTGTTCATGAATACCATCTCAAAACCATATCTTTTGATGTTTTTTCCAATGTTTTTCTTTGATTTACTATTGCTACTGAGTCTTTTTCCGTTCCTTATTATAATTCAAAACAGTCTATGTGAAATACATTATGAGATTTTTCATGAAAAATACAAATAAACTTCGCTCCCGAATCGTTTTTTGTCCCAAAGGCCTTGGCGCTGCTACGCTGCTAATTTATCGCATGTTTTAACCATAAACCGTACAGAGATTACTAATCAGTAATAAAAATCTCTTTCTCGAATCTTCTCTAGATTTTTCCCAAATGACGTCACCCACTGTGCACCATTTGACCCCTTCCATCACCATCTGCCACATCACTGTTTGCCACGTCATCATCCAATAAGACCTCCTTTCCTCTTTCTCCATACATTCATTCCTTCTCATTCTTTCTTTTGTCATCCGCATAAAAAATGAAAAAAGAGGGAGAAAACATCAATTTTTCGACTCCCACTGAATACTTGGTACTTTTGCAAGCCATATTTATAGGAGCAGGCTTTGTCGCTGGTGTTTTGTATCTGATTTTTGCCGAACCCAAAGCATCAAATTTCATTTTTGCTGTCTACTTTATTTATGTCCTTTTATTGATTATTGGCGTTGTTGGGCTATGTAAAGAATTTGTTGATTTTATTCATCGGATGTTGAAAGTGGAAGAACTGACCAAGTACAGGAATGATTATCTTATTGCATTTGGTGCAATGGGAGTTTTCTTTGTAGTTTTGAGAGTTTTCGTGTATTTTTCGAAATTTAGTGAGGAGGTGAGTTTTTTTTTCGATAAACCTAGCTCATTCAAAATATTTGCAGACTTTTACCATTACTGTCTTCTACCTCATCACTTCTACATTCATATATTACTTTTTCGTTTTTCAAACATTCGATAGAAAATGTACTTGGATTCACATGGACGAAAAAACATCTGCCAAATTCATTGGAACAAATGTGCTCGTTAATGTGGTCCTGTTGATCGTCGGTATCAGAATTGCGATGGAGTACAATGAAATAAGTACGAGAGTCGATATTATTGCGTTACAAATCTTTTCGGCTCTTCCTTCTGCTGCCATATTCGCTGACTTCGCACGTGTTTTGTTGTTTGGATTACAGTTGATTAATGTTGATGGAGGAAGAAAGGAGGTGACCAAGCAGTCGGTGGAATCGAAAAAGGTTGAGACCAAGAGCATCCCAGAGCCTGAACCGCAAAGCAAACCTGCTTCATCAAAGTAAGTTCAAAAATTTCTACTTCAACACTAAAAAAAACAATTTATTTTCAGACCAAGCTGCAATTGCTCCACTCCAAGAATTTCTGTTACAACAACGTAAGTATTCAATTTTCAGTCTAGCATATCAATATAAAAAATATTTCCAGGCCAACCTGCAAAATCTGCTCAGCTCCTTACACTGAAAATGGAATCCACACCCCTAGAATCATCAAAGAATGTGGACACTCTGTTTGTGAGCAATGCGCAGATAATCTGTTGAAATTGAAGACGGAGAATTTCATAACATGCCCATTTTGCCAAAAAGTCACTATTGTCCATGGTAAGTTAACCTTTAAAAAACAGTCTCAAATTTGAATGATTCAGGATCAGCTGAAACCCTCCCAAAGAACTTCGCACTACTGGAGCAAATCGAATCAGTTCAAAAGATACCTATGATGTCAGTCAAACCTAATATCCTATACTAATCAAGTGAAATGTGTCTTCAATTATTAATCATCTCTCTTCGTTTCACACCATGTCAAAGGTGGTACTCACGAGCATTTTCAGAGTGAAAACGTCCGAAATTGTTCATGAATATCATCTCAGTGCAATGCTTTTTTCGTTTTTTCAAATTTTTCGTTTGTATTTCTACTGCCACTGAACTTTTTCCGATCTTAACCTAAGTTCAAATCATTTCATGCTATCAAAAAGTCACTATTTTTAATGGTAAATAAAATTCGTTCAGTTTCTATCTCCAATCAAATCTGTAATAAATCGTCATTCTTCGTTTCACACGAAATCAGAGATGGTATTTACAAACATTTTTAGTGTGAAAATATCTCAAAATGTTCATGAACACCATCTCAAAAAATAATCTTCACCACTGTAACTGAACTTGTTCCAATCTTACCCGAAGTTGGAAGAATTGAACTGTACAGAAATGTTTAATGAGCAATAAAAATCTCCTTCTCAAATCTTCTTTAGTCTTCTTCCAAATGACGTCACCAGCTGTTCACCATTTGACCCCCCCCCCCCCCCCCACCCCCCTATTGCCATCTGCCACTTGATTGTTTGCCACGTCATCATCCAATAGGACCACCTTTCCTCCTTCATCATATATACATTCCTTCACATTCTTTCTCCTTTCGTACGTATAAAAAATGAAAGAAGAGGGAGAAAACATCAATTTTTCGACTCCCACTGAATTTTTGGTACTTTTTCAAGCCTGGACAATCGTATCTGGCATCGTTTTCGGTATTTTTTACCTTATTTTTGCCGAACTCAAAGCCACAAATTTTCTTATTGCTGTGTGCTTTATTGCTGCTATTTTATTGATTACTAGCATTGTTTGGCTATGTAAATTGTTCGTCGATTTTATCCATAAAAAGTTGAAAGTAGAGGCTCTTACGAAATACCGCAATGATTATCTGATTGCGTTCGGAACAATCGGAATGTTCATTGTAGTTTTGAGAGTTTTACCGTATTTTTCGACACTGAGTAAAGAGGTAAGATTTTTTAAATAAGCCTAGCTCACTTAGAACGTCTGCAGACTCTTACCGTTACTTCCCTCGTCTACCTCATCACTTCTACATCCATATATTACTTTTTCGTCTTTCAAACACTCGATAAAAAGTGTACTTGGATACAACTGGACGAAAAAACATGGATCAAATTTATTGTTACAACTGTACTCATTAATGTGGTTTTGTTGATTGTCTGTATCAGAATTTCGGTTGAGTACGATGATATAATAATGAGAAATCAGATTATTTTGGGATTTTGGCTTTGGACTTTTCCTTTTGCTATCACATTCGCCGAGCTCGCACGTGTTTTGCTCTTTGGATTACAGTTGATTGATTCTAATGGGAACAGAAACGAGGTTACCAAGAAGTCAGTGGAATTGAAAAAGGTTAAGAGCAAGAGCACTCCAAAGCCTGAACCGCCGAGCAAACCTGTTGCTCCAAAGTAAGTTTAGACCTTTTTGATTCCAGAATAACAAAAACTAATAAGTTTAGACCCACCTGCAACATCTGTTCCGCTCCTTACACTGAAAATGGAGTCCACACCCCCAGAATCATCAGAGAATGCGGACACTCTGTCTGTGAACAATGCGCTGATAAACTGTTGAATGCGAAGTGCCAAAACATCCTACTATGCCCATTCTGTCAGAAACCGACGATTGTCAATGGTTAGTCAACTCGTTGAACTGTTTTGAAACTTCAAATAAAACTGTTTTAGGACCGGCTGGAACTCTTCCAAAGAACTTCGCCTTGCTGGAACAAATGACTGAGATGCAACAGGATCCTATCAGAATTGTTTGATTTTTTTTCAACTTCTACCGCCAGTTAAACCTAATTTAATCCGAACCTAATGATTCAAAAAACGTATCTAATAATCAGTTATCAGCCTTCGTTTTATAAGCAATGCAAGCTGATATTCACGTACATTTCCAGTGTGAAAATGTCTGAAAATGTTCATGAATACCATCTCAAAGCAATATCTTTCAAAGTTTTTATTTTGTTCCTATTAAAACCTAATTCATTCTGATCTTAACCTGATGTCAAGTTATTACATTTCAAATAAACTGTACCATATTTTTTATTGAACAATAAAAACAACTCTTTATCAAATCTTCTCTGGGTTCTCCTAAATGACGTCACCTGCTGTTCACCATTTGACCCCCTCCATCACCATCTGCCACTTCACTGTTTGCCACGACATCTTCCAATAGGACCACCTTTCCTCCTTCTCCACACATACATCCCTTCTCATTCTTTCTTCCTTCATTCGTATAAAAAATGAAAGAAGGAGGGATTCCTTCAAGTGCCACTGAATTCCTGGTGTTTTTGCACGCCGGGTTCATAGGAATTGGACTTGTCGGCGGTATTTTGCATCTTATTTTTGCCGAACTCAAGGCTTCGAAATTCATTTTTGCTGGGTTCTTAATTACTGCTAGTGTATTGATCATTTGCATTGTTTGGCTATTCAAAGTGTTCGTGGATTTTGTTCATCAAAAGCTGAAAGTAAAAGAGCTCACTAGATATCGAAATGATTATCTCATCACATTCGGGACAATCGGAATATTCATGGTGGTTTTGAGAGTTTTACCGTATTTTCCGGAAATGTCTAAGGTATGGTTTTTTTTCGATTTGTTTAGCTCATTGAAACATCTGCAGACTTTTGCCGTTACTTCTCTCGTCTACCTCATCACTGTCCCTGCCATTTATTACTTTTTCGTCTTCCAAACACTCGATAAAAAATGTACATGGATACAAATAAACGGAAAAACATTGATCAAATTTACTTGTACAACTGTACTCATTAATTTGGTTCTGTTGATTGTCTGTATCAGGATTGCGGATGAGTACGATGATATAGAAACGACGAAGCAGATTAATGGGTTACAACTTCTTTGGACGTTACCTTCTGGTATTATTTTTGCCGAGCTCGCACGTGTTTTGTTGTTTGGATTACAGTTGATTAATTCTAATGAAAACGGAAACGAGGTGACAAAGAAGTCAGTAGAACTGAAAAAGGTTAAGAGCAAGAGTATTCCAAAGCCTGACCCGCCGAGCAAACCTGTTTCACCGAAGTAAGTTTAGAGTTTTCTATTTTTACAGTACAAAAACAGTAAATTTTTAGGCCCACCTGCAACATCTGCTCCGCTCCTTACACTGAAACTGGAGTCCATACCCCCAGAATCATCAAAGAATGTGGTCACTCTGTTTGTGAACAATGCGCTGATAAGCTGTTAAAATTGAAGACGGAAAATTTCTTAATATGCCCATTCTGCCAGAAAGTCACTATTGTCAATGGTAAGTTAACCTGAAAATCGTAAGGACAATAAGATAAGGTGTCTTATAGGACCAGCTGCAATTCTTCCAAAGAACTTTGCACTGCTGGAACAAATGGCTGAAATGCAGCAGGATCCTATCCGAATTGTTTGATTTTTTTTCAACTTCTACCGCCAGTGAAACCTAATTTTATCCAAACCTAATGATTCAAAAAACGTATTTAATAATCAGTAAAACAATATTTTTCCAGTTTGTTCATATTTTTGTTCTTACTGCCACTGACCTTTTCCCATTCTTAACTTCAATTCGAATAATGTCATTTCACGAGATTTTTAATGAAAAATAAAATTAATTCATTCTCGACTCTCGTTCAGTTTTTTCCTATTAATGTCGCCCAATGTCCGTTGGTTGACCTCTTCAATCATCATCTGGCACATCATTGTTTGCCACGTCATCATCTAACAGGACCTCTTTTCCTCCTTTTACCTACACAGACACACCATCATTTCTCCTTGCAAAAAATGATTAGCTACACTGAATCCATGATATTTTTTCAAGGATACGCATTTTTCAGTTTTCTAATCCTTCTTTTGTCGTGTATTATTGCCGAATTCAATGCCTCAGTTTTGATTCCTTTTTGCATCTTTATTGCTGCTAGTCTATTGATTTTTTGGGTTGTTTCGCTAGGCAAATCGTTCTTGGATTTCGTTCACGATACGCTGAAAGTGGAAGAACTGACCAAGTGCCGTAATGATTATCTAGTAGGATTTGGCGCAATCGGACTTTTTTCCATTGTTCTTAGAATTGTGGTGTATTTTATCGAACGTCCAGTGGTAAGGTTTTCTTTTTAGAATATTTCAGAATAATTCTTTCAGTCTTTTTTCTTCACCACTCATTCTTACGTCATTACTACTTCATCCATCTATTACTATTTCGTTTATCCAACATTTGATAAAAAATGTACATGGAAACAAATTGACCAAGAAACATGTAACACAACAACTGTTGTATCTCACATTATTTTGTCGTTTATCAGTTGCTTAATAGCAACTGAATACGATGGAACCATGATGAAGACGATAATTGTCTACCAATTCGGTTGCAGTTTAGCCTCTGCTATCACTTTTGCTGAGGTTGCACGTGTTTGGTGGGCAGGATTACAATTGATCAACGTTGAGGGAGAGGTGACCAAGGAATCAGTGTCAATCAGCGCTGCAAAAAATGCTATCACATTAGCGTAAGCTATTTCCTACCTAGCATTTCTACAAAGAAAAATTTCAGTTCAAGCTGCAAAATTTGCTTCATTCCGTTTACTGAAAATGGAATTCATTGTCCCAGAATGATCAAAGAGTGTGGACACACTGTCTGCGAGCTGTGCGTTGATAACCTGTTGAAAGTTAGAGATTACACTTCTCTAGAATGCCCATTTTGTCGAAAAGTGACCGATGTCAATGGTAAGTGAAGCTTAAAATTGTATCAAAAATTGAAAAAAAAATGTTTTAGGACCAGCTGAAATGCTCCCGAAGAATTTCGCACTACTGGAGCAGATCGAAGCTGTTCAAAAGCTATTTTCACTCTCAGATTAAACCTATCTTATTTTAATAATACAGCTATTCGTTTTATACGCGCTCAGGGAACTATCGGCAAGTTGCCTATCGTCTAGCAATTTGCCGTTTGCTTGCCGAAAATTCCCTGACAAGGGAGGTCATTTCAAAAACCGTTTGAGATTTCGCTGAAAGTTTGTG
>GL379817.1:310001-345771 GCA_000143925.2 Caenorhabditis brenneri | reverse complement strand
TAACTGAAACTATGAAAATATTTTTGACGTGAAAATATTACTGAGATTCTCTTGTGAAATTAGTACTGAGAATGGTCCTCGGTACCCACTGTGGCAAAACCAGACGAGTTTTGGAAAAATGGATTTCAGATTCGTTTTCAGCGTGCTTGATAGTGTTGACCCACAACCTTTCAGAAAATTCTCAACCGGTCTGTAAAAGGACCTCCCTTGTGAGCAATTTTTCCTTATATTTTCAATTTCACTTTTTCCGTTTTTAATTTGAATTCAAAACAACCTATGTTGAATAAACTATGAGATTTTTCATGAAAAATACAAATCTAGTCTCTCCCGAAGCGTATTTTGTCCCAGAGGCCTAGCAATACGCGCTGTTCTGGAAATCGTTATCGCGTTTAACCCCTGCAGTTCTTTTTTTTTTGTTTGGTTTCTCCCTATATCGGTCTCCCATCAACGTCACCTACTGCGCGCCAGTTGACCTCTTCAATCTGCCACGTCATCATTCAATAGGACCTCCTTTCCTCCTTCTACATACATACATACACTCATTCACATTCTTTCTTTTTTGTATCGATACAAAAATGAAAGAAGAAGAGGAAGAAGTATCCGAGTTCGTCAGTGCCACTGAACAATTGATATTTTTCCAAGGATTATCCGCAATTTTCGTTTTTTTGGCCTACCTACTGTCATTCAATGTTGGCGAGTTCGTTCTTGCTGGTTGCCTCATCGCGGTCAGTCTATTGATTTTTGGCGGTGTTTGGCTGTGCAAGTCGTTTTTGGATGATGTTCATCGGAAACTGGAAGTTGGGGATCTCACAAAATACACCAATAATTATCTAATCGCGTTCTTCTCAATTGGAATATGCACCATAGTTCTCAGAATTGGAGTGTATTTTGCCGTATCCTGTTTTTGGGTAAGTATTCCTTCTATTGTAGCCTAGCCCCACATAAATACTTTCAGTTAGTTTTCTTCATCACTCTCGTCTATATCACCACTACTTCATCCATTTATTACTTCTTCGTTTATCCAACATTTGGTATAAAATGTGAATGGATACAAATTGACGAAGAAACATCTGAAAATTTCACTCTGACAACGGTTTTATCTCATATTGCTTTGTTGATTGTCAGTTGTGTACTTGCGGATGAAGCCATGATGGGGACGATAATGCTCTATCAATTCGGTTGCAGTTTGGCTTCTGCTACCACTTTTTACGAGTTTGCACGTGTTTGGTGGGTAGGAGTACAATTGATCGATGTTGATGAAGAGAAGAAAGAGGGGATCAAGGAATCAGAGAAATTGGCGGAACTCGAACCATCAAGTACTACAAATAATGCTGTCACATCAACGTAACTTTGTAATTTTCAGCCTTGCATCTCTACAGTAATCTACAGAAGCATTGTTCCATGATTGAAGAGTCAGTTGAAATCCTCCCAAAAAACTCTGCACTGCTGGAGCAAACCGAATCTGTTCAAAAGATACCTATGATGGTAGTCAAACCTAATCTCTTCTTATCCTAATAATGTGAAATGTGTCTTCTTTTGTTTTGTAACTAGGTAGTATTCACCAACATTTTCAGAGTGAAAATGACTGAAATTGGTCATGAATACCATCTCAATATCTTTTCCTATTTTTTCAATGTGTTTGTTTTTATTCCTATTCAAACGGAACTTTTTGCCAATCTGAATTTAAGTTCAAAAAATGTCATGCTTATTCAACTGTACCGAGACTTTTCATCAAGTATAAAAATTATACTTTATCGAATTCATCTAGTCCTTTCCCAATGACGTCACCTGCTGTGCCCCGATTGCCCTCTTCAATCACCATCTGCCACGTCTTCATCCAACAAGACCACCTTTCCCCCTTTCATATACATACCACATACCTCTACATCATTCATTACGTATGAAAAATGGATGAAGAGCAAGAAGGATTTTTATCGTTCCGTTGGACTGGATTTTTGGTGCTTTATAATGCTTGTGCCGTTGGTTTCGGTTTTGTTTACGCTATTCTTTATCTAATTTTCGCCAAGATTGAAGCATCAATGCTTATCCTTTTTGGATACCTTATTCTGGTTATTTTTCTGATTTTCGGCATTGTTTGGATATGTAAATTGTTCTGGAATTTTTTTAATCGAATGCTGGAAATTGGAGATCTCACCAAATGTCGTAATGAATATCTAATCGCATTTGGTACGATCGGAATTTGCTCTATTATTCTTCGAGTTTATGTGTATTTTATGAAATTCAGTTATGAGGTAAGTATTATTTTCAGAATAGCCTAAAACTGTAAGAACTTCCAGTCTCAAATGATCACCGCTCTCATCTACCTAGTCACTACTATATCCGTTTATTGCTTTTTCGTTTTTCCAACATTTGGCATAAATTGCACTTGGAGACAAATTGACCCTGAAACATTTTTTAAATACGTTCGCACAACTTCACTCTGTCATCTAGTTGCGTTCTTTGCCAGTATCAAAATTGCGGCTGAATACTACTATCAGTTCGAGAAGGAGAGGATAATTATGTGTCAATTTGCATGCAGTGTTGCTTCTGCTTTCGCTTTTGCTGAGTTTGCACGTGTTTGGTGGGTTGGAGTACAATTGATCGAGGTTAATGGAGGAATGAATGAGGTGGACGTGCAACCAGTGGAACCAAGTGGAGCTAGTATTAAGATCAGTTTGAAACCAGAGCCCGAACCATTAGGCAAGGCTGTTGCACCAAAGTAAGTTTATAATTTTTGATTTTTACCTTCTGAAAAACTTATTCCAGACCTAGCTGCAACATCTGCTCCATTCCGTACACTGAAACTGGAATCCACACCCCCAGAATCATCAAAGCGTGTGGACACACTATCTGCGAGCGGTGCGCTGATAGCCTATTGGAAGTGAAGAAGGACAACTTTCTAAAATGCCCATTCTGCCTGAAAGTGACCGTTGTTAATGGTAGGTTAACTCGAGAAGTTGTATCATAGTTTAGAGTAAAATTTGATTCAGGACCGGCTGCAATTCTCGCAAAAAACTTTGCACTATTGGAATATGAGACAGAAGTTGTTGAACGGATTAAGGATATTTACAAAGCTGCTAAAACTGATATCATCCTAACCTAATAATACAGAACATGCCTTCAATAATCAATCATCTTCTTTGTTTTTATTCCCAATCAGAAAATGATTTTCCCGTTTGTTCGAAATTTTTGTATGTATTTCTACTGTAACTGAGCTCATCCCAGATCTTATTTTTGAAATATTCATATTTAAAATATTATTCGTTACATAAACTGTGAGATTTTTCATGAAAAAAAAACGATGAATTCTTTTGTCCTCTTCCAATGACGCATCCTGCTGTGCATCAATTGACCCCTTTTAATCGCCATCTGCCACGTCCTCAGCCAACAGGACCACCTTTCCCCCTTCTACATATATACATACACTTCCTAAGTCATCATTTCTCCTTGTAAGAATGATAGAAGGGCAAGATGGACCAGTTCCATCCAGTGTTACTGAAGGCTTGGTACTTGGCCAACTGATTTTGGGGTCTATCTGTTTTGCGGCCGCTATTCTGCAAATTTATTTTGAGAAAAAATTAGCATCGTACTTATTCTTTATTGGCTGTCTTATTGCTGTTAGTTTATTGATTTTTGGCGGCGTCTGGCTATGCAAACTGTTAGTGGATTTTGTCAATCGGAAACTGAAAGTCGAGGATCTTACCAAATATCGTAATGATTATTTAATCGCATTTGGGTCCATCGGAACTTGCGCTGTATTTATTGAAGTTATGGTGTTTTTTGTAGAATGTACTTTCAAGGTAAGTTTTATAGTATCCAGAATAGCCTAGCCCAACAAAGGAATTTTCAGTTTAATATATTCACTGCTCAAGTCTACATCATCACAACTGCATCGATCTATTACTTCTTCCTTTTCCCATCATTTGATAGAACATGTACATGGAACTACATGGACGGGCCAACAGGTGGTAGATACTTTTTAACATCTGTCTTTTCTCATTGTGCTGTGCTGCTTGTCAGCTGCAGAATCGCGGTTGAATACAATGAATTCGAGATGAAGATGATAGTTCTCTATCAACTTGGGTGTAGCATTGTTACTGCTATCACTTTTTACGAATTTGCACGTGTTTGGTGGGTAGGAGTTCGATTGATCAATGTTGATGAAGGGAGGAACGAGGTGGTCGTGCAACCAGTGGAATCAAGAAGATCTGTTGATGAAAGCAGTGCGAAAGCAGAGCCCGAATCAGTTAGCTTGGCTGCTGCACCAAAGTAAGTCTATTATTTTTTATCTTTAGGTAGAAATGAAGTCATATTTCCGACAGTTTCATTTTTTTAAATTCGGGTCGATTAGCAAATTTATCATCCAATTTCAGACCAAGCTGCAATATCTGCTCCGTTCCGTACACTGAAACTGGAACGCACACACCCAGACTCATCAAGGAGTGTGGTCACACTATCTGTGAGCAGTGCGTTGGTAAATTGTTGAATGCAAAGCACGAGAACCTTCTCATATGCCCATTCTGCCAGAAACCGACCATTGTGAATGGTAGGTTAACTAGTTGAATTGTTTTGAAACTTTTAAATAAAACTGTTTTAGGACCAGCTGGAACTCTTCCGAAAAACTTTGCACTGCTGGAATACAGGACAGAAGTGATCGAACGGACTCTGGATACTAAGAAAACAGTTTAAACTTGCCTTACTTCTTCTGCGAGTCAAACCTAATTCTATGTTTACATGTTTTCAATAATCAATCATCATCCTCCGTTTTATTTCCAGCCAAACCAATATCTTTCTTTTTGTTCAAAATTTTTATTTTTATTTCTACTGCAACTGACTTTTTTTCAATTTTCACTTATGTTCAATAGAATTTTCTGTCAAATAAACTATGAGATTTTTAATGGGAGATAGAAATAACGTCCCTAGTCCTTTCCCACTGACGTCACCTGCTGTGCACAAGTTGACCCCTTCCAATCGCCATCTCCCGCATCATTATTTTGCCACGTCATCAACCAACGGGACCGCCTTTCCCCCTTCTACATACATACATACACTCATTCACATCTTTAGCCATCATTCCTTTGTGTAAGAATGATAGAAGGGCCAGATGGATACGAAATATCCAGTCGTACTGAAACCTTGATGCTTGGTCAATTAATTTTCGGCTCTGCCTGTTGGATTTCTGGCGTTTTGCAAGTTTACTTCAAGAAAATCCTAGGATCGAACTTGTCTTTTATTGGCTCTCTTATTGCCGTTAGTCTATTGATTTTTGGTGGTGTTTGGCTATGCAAAGTGTTGGTGGATTTTGTCCATCAAATACTGAAAGTCAAGTATCTAACCCAATATCGCAATGAGTATTTAATTGCATTTGGGTCAATTGGAACTTGTGCTGCAATTATTGAAGTTATGGTGTTTTTTGTCGAATTTACTTTGAAGGTAAGTTTTATAGTATCCAGGATACCTCAGCCCAACAAGTAAGCTTCCAGACGAATTTACTCATTGTTCAATGCTACGTCATCACTACAGCATCCATTTATTACTTTTTCCTTTTCCCATCATTCGATAAAACATGTACATGGATGGACATGGACGAGACAACAAGTGATAGACACTCTTTAACAAATCTCATTTCTCATTTCGCTGTGTTGCTCGTCAGCTGCCGAATTGCGGTTGAATACGATGGAGACGAGGTCCCGGCAATCATTTTTTACCAACTTGTGTGTAGCGTTGTCACTGCTATCACTTTCATCGATTTTGCCCATGTTTGGTGCGCAGGAGTACAATTTATCAATATGTTTGATGAAGTGGCCGCGCAACCAGTCGAATCAAGACGAGCTGTTTATGCGATTGATGTGAAACCAGATCCTGTACCAATAGGAAAGATTGTTGCACCAAAGCAAGTTCTCAAATATTGATCTTAACCTTTTGAGACCCCAATTCCAGGCCATGCTGCAATATCTGCTCCTTCCCGTACACTGAAACTGGAATCCACACCCCCAGGATCATCATAACCTGTGGCCACACAATCTGTGAGCAGTGCGCTAATAATCTGTTGAATGTGAAGTTGGAGAGCGTTCTAGTATGCCCATTTTGTCAGAAACCGACAGTTGTCGACGGTAGGTTAAGCTGGAATATAGTATGAACATTTCAAAATAAAGTTGCTTTAGGCCCAGCTGGAATCCTTCCAAAGAACTTCGCACTGCTGGAACAAATATATTAGTCTCCTAGCAAGATTGCTCGAAATTGCGTTACTTCTACTGCCAGTCAAATCTGATATCATCTTAACCTAATTATACGAATCATTTCTCATATAATCGCTCATCCCCCTTCGTTTTATGAGCAATCAGAACGATATCCGTCCTGTTTCTTCAAAATTTTGTTTGCTTTTCAACTACAACTGAACTTATTCTGATCTCAACTCATGTTCGAAGAATTTAATGTTAGTTAAGATGTTCCGATGTTTTCAATCAACAATAAAATTCACTTTTCTCCATATCCCCTTGTTTTTCTAATGCAATTGAACTTTTTCCGATCTTAAAATGCTTTTTTTAAATTTTGTGTTCCATAAACCGCAAAATTTTTCATGGAAAATAACAGAAAATTCTTTTGTTCTCATCCAAAGACGTCACCTGCTGCGCACCATTTGACCTCTTCCATCACCATCTGCCACATCATTTTCTGCCACGTCATCATCCAACAGGCCCACCTTTTTCCCTCACATTCTTTCTTGTTTCATCCGTACAAATAATGAAAGGAGAGCGAGAAAACATCAATTCTTCGACCCTCACTGAATTCTTGGTACTTTTTCAAGCCTTTTTAATCGGATGTGGCATTGTCGCCGGTGTTTTCTATCTTATTTTTGCCGAATTCAAAGTCTCTAACTTTCTTCTTGCTGGGTGTTTTATTGCTGTTCTTTTATTGATCATTAGCATCATTTGGCTTGGTAAAG
Source organism: Caenorhabditis brenneri (assembly GCA_000143925.2). Lineage (NCBI taxonomy): Eukaryota > Metazoa > Nematoda > Chromadorea > Rhabditida > Rhabditidae > Caenorhabditis > Caenorhabditis brenneri. Next base: position 338,825 of record GL379817.1, on the reverse strand, counting down.
TGTTAGTTGATTTTATTCATCGGAAGCTGAAAGTAAAGGAGCTCACTAGATATAGGAATGATTATCTAATTGCCTTTGGCACAATCGGACTTTTCATTGTAATTCTGAGACTTTTACCGTATTTTTGGAAATTGAGTGCGGAGGTAACTTTTTTTAAAGATAAGTCTAGCTCATTTAGAACATTTGCAGACTTTTACCGTTACTTTTGTCGTCTACCTCATCACTTCTACATCCATTTATTACTTTTTCGTTTTCCAAACATTCGATAAAAAATGTACGTGGATACAAAAAGAAGTAAAAAATTGTGTCAAATTTGTTTGTACTATTATACTCATTAATGCGGTTCTGTTGATTGTCAATATCAGATTTGCGCTTGGGTACGATAATAAAGACAAAACGAGAGATGAGATTACTAGTTTACAACATCTTTGGATTGTACCTTCTGGTATCATTTTCGCAGAGTTTGCCCGTGTTTGGTTGGTAGGAGTACAACTGATCAATGTTAATGGAGGAAGGAATGAGATCGTCGTGCGAACAGTAGAATCTAGAAGAGTTGTTAATAAGATCAGTGTGAAAGCAGAGCCCGAACCATTAGGCAAGGCTGTTGCACCAAAGTAAGATTTTAATTCTTTTTCTTAATCTTCTGAAACCCGAATTCCAGAGCAACCTGCAACATCTGCTCCGTTCCGTACACTGAAACTGGAATCAACATTCCCAGAATGCTCAGAGAGTGTGGGCACACCATCTGTGAGCAGTGCGCAAGTAAACTGCTGAATGCGAAGCTGCAAAACCTTTTAGTTTGCCCTTTCTGTCAGAAAGTGACTGTTGTTAATGGTAGGTTAACCTAGGAAATCATACAATAATTTCAAATAGAGCTATTTTAGGACCAGCTGGAACTCTTCCAAAAAACTTCGCACTGCTGGAATACAGAAGGGAGGTTGTTCAACAGTAGTATAAGTTTATCGTTGTTTGCTCATTATGTTAAATGAACGGTGCCTTGTTTCCATGGAAAGTGACAGTAACTTCTCTAGTCTTCTCCCAAATAACGTCACTTGCTGTGCACCAGTTGACCTCTTCAACCACCCTCTGTCACATCATTGTTTGCCACGTCATCAGCCAACAGGACCTCCTTTCTCCCTTCTACATACATAAATCGCTTCACATTCTTGATTCTTTCATACGTATAAAAAATGAAAAAAGAAGGAGACCACTACAAACTTTCGACTGCTACTGAATTCGTTGTACTTCTGCAAATTTTATTTATAGGAGTAGGTGTTATCGGCGTTTTCAATCTTATTTTTGCTGGGCACTTCATTGCTGTTAGTTTATTGTTTGTTGGCGTTATTTGGCTATGTAAATTGTTCGTTGATTTTATTCATCGGAAGCTGAAAGTAGAGGATCTTACCAAATATCGTAATGATTATCTGATTGCATTCGGCACAATCGGTATTTTCACTGTAGTTCTGAGAATTTTGGCGTATTTTCCGGAATTCTCTGAGGTAAGTTTTTTTTTGAATTAGCTTAGCCCATTAGGAACATTTGCAGACTTCTGCATTGAATTTTGTCTACCTTATCACTATTCCCGCAATTTATTGCTTTTTTGTTCGGCCAACTTTTGATAAAAAGTGTACTTGGATACAAATGGACGGAAAAACAAGTTGCAAATTTATTTGTACAAATTTACTCATCAATTTGGTTCTGTTGATTGCCAGTATCAGAATTGCGGTTGAGTACTATGATACTGAAACGAGAAAGAGAATTATTGGGACACAAATTTTGTTGTTTTTTCCTTCTGCTTTCGCTTTCGCTGAGTTTGCAAAAGTCTTGTTAATAGGAGTACGTTTAATCAACGTTAATGAAGGAAGAAATGAGATTGCCGTGCAACCAGTGGAATCAATAAGGTCAATGAATAAGATCATTACGAAACCAGAGTCCGTCCCAATAAGTAGTCCTGTTGTATCAAAGTGAGTTTTCAAGTCTTGCGCTTTTAAGTTAAAACCTTCTGAAAGCCTAACTTCCAGACCAAACTGCAACATCTGCTCCTTTCCGTACACTGAAACTGGAACCCACACCCCCAGAATCATAGTAGCGTGTGGACACACTATCTGTGAGCAATGCGCTGGTAAATTGTTGAATGCCAAGTTTGAGAACCTTCTGATGTGCCCATTCTGTCAGAAAGTGACTGTTGTCAATGGTAGGTTAACGCGGAAAGCTGTTCTGAAATTTCAAAGAAAATCGTTTTAGGACTAGCTGGAACACTTCCGAAAAACTTCGCGCTACTGGAATATAGTAGGGATGTTGTCCAACGGAATTAGGAGACTAACAAATCATCGCCTTACTTCTACTGCCAGTCAAACCTAATCTTATCTTTGCATGTTTTTAATAATTAATCATCATGTGTCGTTTTATTTCCAACCAGGACGATTTCTTTCTGTTTGATCTACTGTAACTGACTTTTTTCCAATCTTCACTTATGTTCAAAAGAGGTTTTATGTAAAATAACTAGCCTGGACGCCCAGAACTCGTTTCGCTCGTTCCGGTCGTCCAGGCTAGACACGGCGCAAGCGCCGTGTATCATTATGTTGATTTCAAGTTTGTTATTTTTTGAAAATGAAATCTGCAAAAAACGTTCATTTTTTCTTGAGAAGAGAGAGAAAGAGGACCATTTTTCTTCAAAAAATAACCTAATGTTTTATGGCCTACATTCTCCGTTTTGCTCCGATCCAGATGAATTTTGGCTCATTCGATAGCCCTTCCCGGGTAGCATATATACACCTTCTTCCACGACACAATCATAAAAAGTGAGCCAGTTAAAAATTATTTAAAGGCGTATTAATGTTTCGTACGAAATTTTGTGAAATGATACATTAAATGCTCGTGATTCTTTTTTCATTATCGGCGAAATGTAAAAAAAGCGCCGAGTGCTTCTTTTTTCAGCTTGAAAATTGGCTGGGCATTGGGGGGGACTAGAAAACTCGTGGCCTAGAAAATTTCAAAAACTCTGCCATTTGCATTTTTATTTTTCTTAATTATTTTTGTTCGATTTTTTTCTTGTTTTTCTTGATTTATTCGTCTTTTCTGGTTACAAAACAATATTTTAAAAATAATTTATTAACAGAAAATCAAAAAACAACAAACAATGAGACGAACGGACGGCGGAGAAGAAGAAATGTGAAGGTCAGCGAAAAAATGAGGTAAAATGGTTCACAAAAATGTACTGGAATGCTTTGTCATCTTTGAATTTGATTGCTTCTTCCTCCCCTTCACATTCCTTCATTTCTTCCTCGTCCGGAACGTATTCCTATAAGATGCTGACTAACATAACCTTCGCAAATTTTTAGACTCGTTATCCATCGAAAATCGTTTTAGATATAAGAAATTTGATAAAGAAATTGATTACAGTTTTCTACGAGATATCATCAATACTACTGCTATCCGAATTTTTTTAACGCTTACGAAGTCGTCCAAGTCTTGGTTGATTTCTTCTTCTACTAAAGACTCATCAGAAAAGTCATCACTATAACCACGGCGCTTGTCAGCCAGAAGCTTATCAACAGGCTCTGCTGAAGTTTTGGCACATTCCACATTGAGAACTGGTCGTTCGTGGGGTTCACGGTGTTGAGAAGAACCAGGAAAATGCGAACGACAGACATACAATCGACTTTTAGCTTTTTTCACTCTCGCCTCAAACCTAGAACCTAAGATCTTGATCCATGCTTCCAAATCAGCCAAGTCTCTAGGAACTCTAGTCATTTGACTTTTCGGAAGAAGATCCCAACAATAAGCGCAACGAGAGTTCGACATACTGCAAACAAATATGTTCTCCATCCTTCTCTTTTTAAAATGAAAATCAGGAATTTTCATCGGACATGCCTTTAAACTAAAGTCTGACGGAATTCAAAGTGTTACAAATTTTTATTTCCAGTTAAAAATTAAATTTTAAAAATTATTCCAGAAGAGCAACCCCATCAACTTCCGTGCGCCGTCCGTTCGTCTCATTGTTTGTTGTTTTTTGATTTTCTGTTAATAAATTATTTTTAAAATATTGTTTTGTAACCAGAAAAGACGAATAAATCAAGAAAAACAAGAAAAAAATCGAACAAAAATAATTAAGAAAAATAAAAATGCAAATGGCAGAGTTTTTGAAATTTTCTAGGCCACGAGTTTTCTAGTCCCCCCCAATGCCCAGCCAATTTTCAAGCTGAAAAAAGAAGCACTCGGCGCTTTTTTTACATTTCGCCGATAATGAAAAAAGAATCACGAGCATTTAATGTATCATTTCACAAAATTTCGTACGAAACATTAATACGCCTTTAAGAAAAAATTTTCGAAACTTTCAGTATGTCATTTTTCGACACTTTGGTCAGGCGCAAAACTCTCATCATGTCTCAGCTAACACTGATTTGATCAACTTTGGCGCCACAAAGCTAAGACGGTTTTACAGTCGCCGAAAAAAATTCAGCTCAAAACCATTCAAATTCACGAAACTACAGTGATCCAAAATTGGGAAAAAATAAAATTGTCTAATATTGGACATGCGCCTTTAAAGCTCCGCCCACAAAATATTAAGCCTTAGGGAATCGTGTTTTAAAAGAGAAGGTAGAACTGTGCTTTTTTCCGTGGAAAATAAAAGTAACTTCTCTAGCCTTCTTCCAAATGACGTCACTTACTCTGCACCAATTGGCCCCTTCAATCACCATCTGCCACATCACTGTTTGCCACGTCATCATCCAATAAGGTCTCCTTTCTCTCTTCTACATACATACATCCCTTCACATTAGTTCTTTTTTTTATACGTAATAAAAAATGAAACTAAAAGGAGACGGCGGCATAGAGTTTTCAAACTTCACTGAAATCTTGGTAATTTTGCAATTCGCTGGTATTTTGTATCTTATTTTCGCCGCACTCAAAGTCTCAAACTTGATTTTTGCTGGGTACTTTATTGCTATTAGTATATCGAATATTGACGTTGTTCGGCGAAATAAATTATTAGTGGATCGTATTCATCAGAAGCTAAAAGTGGAGGATCTCACTAAATATCGCAATGATTATCTATTTGCGTTTGGCTCAATCACAATGTGCTCTGTAGTTTTTCAAGTTGTGGTGTATTCTGCGGAATTCAATTGGGAGGTGAGTGTTATACTCAGAATAGTCTAGCCCAACAAGAACAATTCCAGGTCAATATATTCCGCGCTCAAATCTACCTCATCACCACCTTATCCATCTATTACTTTTTCCTTTTTCCAACATTCGATATAACATGTACATGGGAAGATCACGACGGACTAATGTACTTCTTATACTTTTTAATAGCCCTCTTAACGTCTTTTGCGTCAATGTTCGTCAGCAACCCAATTGTCGCTGAATACGAAGGAATCGAGAAGAATACGATGCTTATATACCAATACTGGTGTAGTCTTGCAACTGGTTTGACTTTTTCTGATTTTTCACGAGTTTGTTGGACAGGAGTACAACTGACCAATGTTAATGAAAGAAGAAATGAAATGGCCGTGCAAACAGCGGAATCAAGAAGAGCGGTTAATGAGATCAGTGCAAAACCAGAGCCCGTACCAATAAGAAAGGATGTTGCACCAAAGTAAGTTTATTATTGTTTGTCTTAAGGTGAAAATGAAGTCATAAGTTCAACAATTTCTATTTTTTGATTCCGGTAGATTACCAGTTTTAGTATCTTTCTAAACCCCGAATTCCAGACCAACCTGCAACATCTGCTCCTGTCCGTACACTGAAACTGGTCTCCACACCCCCAGACAGATCAAAGAGTGTGGGCGCACTATCTGTGAGCAGTGCGCTAATAAACTATTGAATGCAAAGATACAGAACCGTCTAGTTTGCCCATTCTGTCAGAAAGTGACTGTTGTCAATGGTAGGTTAACCTAGTAAATTGTATCAGAATTTAAAATTGAGCTGTTTCAGGACCAGCAGGAAGTCTTCCGAAAAACTTCGCACTGCTGGAATATAGTAGAGATGTTGTTCAACGAAATTAGGATTTTGACAAAACTGTTCAAAATTTCCTTACTGCCAATCAAACCTAATTCTATGCTTACTTTTTTAAATTTTCAATAATGAATTATCATTTTCGTTTTGTTTCCAACCAACCCAATATCTTTCCTGTTTTTTTATAGTTTTGTATGTGCTCCTTCTGTAACGGAACTTATTCCGATCTTCACTTATGTTCAAAAGAGCTTTTATGTTAAATCAACTGAGTTTTTTTCATGGAAAATGAAAGTAACTTCTCTAGTTTTCTCCCAAATGACGTCCTGCTGTGCACCAGTTGACCCCTTCAATCCCCATTTGCCACGTCACTGTTTGCCACGTCATCAGCCAACAAGACCCCCTTTCTCCCTTCTACATACATACATCCCTTCACATTCTTTCTTCTTACATCCATAATAAAAAAAATAAACGTTTCGGAAAAATTCCTGGCCAGTTTAATCGATTTTGGCATCGTTGGCGGTACTTCGTATCTTGTTCTGCCAAGTGTTCGTTGGGTAATAGAACAATTGAATAATGTTCATGGAGTGAGTGCCGCGCAACCAGTGGAATCAAGAAAGCCCGTAACGATAAGCAAGCCTGTTGCACCAAAGTAAGTTCTCAAATGTTGAACTTAACGTACTGAAAACCTAATTTTCTAGACCATGCTGCAATATCTGCTTCTCTCCGTACACTGAGACTGGAATCCACACCCCCAGAATGATCAAAGAGTGTGGACACACTATCTGTGAGCAGTGCGCTGATAAACTGGTGAATGCAAAGCGGAAATACTTTTTAATATGCCCATTTTGTCAGAAACCGACAGTTGTCAATGGTAGGTTAAGGCGGGCGGTATGCTAAATCAGAACTGTCCATAACTCAAAAGTGGGCGGAGCTAGAAAAATGTTGTCAACTGCAAACTTTCTTAAAATTAAATTTTGAACAAGTTTGCAGTTGAAAACTTTTTGCTAGCTCCGCCCACTTTTGAGATATGGACAGTTCTAATTCAGCATACCGCCGGTTAACCTGGAAAACTGTATCAGAATTTTGAGTAGTGCTGTTTTAGGACCAGCAGGAAATCTCCCGAAGAACTTTGCATTATTGGAGTATAGGAGGGAGGTTGTTCAACAGTAACAAACCTAATCCTAGCTGGGATTCTAGAGAAATTTCTCGAAATTGCCTTGCATCTATTGCCAGACAAACCTAATCCTAGCTAGGGTCCTAGCAAATTTTCTCACTATTGTCCTAATCCTACTGTTAGTCAAACTTCATAATACAAAAAAAAACGTCATCAATCATAATCCTTTTTTCCCATCATATCTTTCCCGCCAATCTCTCCATTATCGCCCTCCCCCTTTCCCAATTATCCCATTCCCATACCACCTGCCACGTCATCTGTCCACCGCAGAGACTCCCCCTCAGTCATTCTTATTTATTCCTCTCATTCCTGGTCTGGTGGCCCTCTTGTTCTGATCGATTCTCGTTCTGTTTTTTTGGGACTATCCCCAGGTTTCCTCGAAAAAAGAATGAATTGGCCTGATAGAGTGATCTTCTTCTACATGTTCCTCACATGCACCCTAGTAGGAGCTATTTTCGTTGATGGGTACACCAAATCCAACTTTTTCATTGGTCAAAACAATGCCGTCGCAGTTTTTTATAACTTTTTATTGATCTCTGGTATTGTGGTTCCCGTTAAAGCATTCCTGATGATTTTCCACTACAAATCCGGTACTGAAACCCTCAGAAAGTGCAAAATAAACCGGTTGATTGGGTTTGGAGGAATTATCTTCTTTGCTCATTTTCCACGGGTTTTGGTGTTTTTCGGAAGGAAATGGGACTTTTTGATTTCTATTGGAACCATTTCTCTTATTGGCTGCTCTATGTTCTACCTTCTCTTCGCTTCTGGAATGGAGTCTGTCATCAGATGGAATGAATCCAAAAACAAGACACTCTACAAGGTCCTCGATTTTTTGAGTGCCGCTGGCCTAGTTGTTTCTTGCCTTGGTGCCACTGAGTTCAGTGAATCTGGTAGAAGAGCTGTTATGGAGATCGTCGGTTGTCAATTGGGATTTTTTGCTCTGGGATACTTCAGTTTGAAAGAGTTTTGTGGAGTTGTGAATGGATCGATGGAGTTGAAGAACAAGCAAGTGGAAGTTGAGCTGGAGTCAGTGAAGGTTGTTGGAGCAGATGATAAGGATGTCAAGGATGAGGATGAGGATGTCAAAGAGGAGAAAACCGGCAAAAGCGAATTAAGGTGAGTTTTGTAACTGATAAATTTTAGGTTTCTAGGTACCTGAAACTATAAGAGGCACCATGTTTAAGGTATCTTAAGCAGTGTTAGGTACCTAGGACAGCTTTAGATAACTGAACCTGACTTGAGCGCTCAATACTGTTCTAGGTACTTCAAATTATTCCAGCTCGCACATAATTACTCAGGTTTCGGAGACTGTTGTAGGTACCCCAGACAGATCTAACTACCCGAAGCTGCCCTAACTACCTGAAGTCGTTCTAGGTGCCGATTACTGCCTTAGGTAGCTGATACTATCTTGGATATCTGCACTGTGTTAGATGCTAAAGCAACAGTTAGATACCAGAGGCACATCCAAGTATATAAGTCTGTTGTGGTTATATGACACCGTTCTAGGTATTTGAGATTGGTCTAGGTGCTTGCCAAAGTATTAGGACCCCCGAGATTGTCGTAGGTACCCGGAGCTGTCTTACAAGGGAAGTATTTGACGGAGCGGCTTTAGGATCACGTATAAACTTGCATAGACATAGTTTCTGACATGGACAACCAACTTATGAAATAAAAACCGGCTAAATATTTTTTGGAGCCGAGTTGTGAGCTCTCGAAGTTTTGCTCACTCTAAAAAATAGCGAAAACACTATTCTCCCGGACGCTAGCTCATTTTAACGATTCAATTGTTTAAAATATTGTTTTTTATGCTTACTAAACCTAATTGCAATGAAAAAAGTTTCGAAAAAATTTTCGAAAAAAAATTTCCTACCCAATGTATGGCCAAAATGTGGTCTGGTTCGAAAAAAAAATTTCGAGTTTTTGATCGGAAATCATTCACATGGGTCTATAAAGGATGGAATTTCACTCAAATTGTCGAAAAAAACTTCTCTAAACTGATTCATGATGATTAGGAATGAATACAAAAAATTCAAAAAAAAAATTGCATGCGGTGGGGAACGAACCCACAACCTCTCGCACCACAACCGGCGCTCTTCACCGCTGCGCCACTAGAAATGTTTACTACTGGGTCAGGAGAACGTAGACTATTCGCCAGAGGTCCGCCTGGCCGAGTGAACCCTTAACCATAGCGAAAATTCGAGAGCTCACAACTCGGCTCCAAAAAATATTTAGCCGGTTTTTATTTCATAAGTTGGTTGTCCATGTCTGAAACTACGTCTATGCAAATTTATACGTGATCCTAAAGCCGCTCCGTCAAATACTTCCCTTGTTAGATACTCGTGACTATCCTAGCTTCTGTAACTGTCATGTGTACCGGCAAATGTCCAAGGCAACTGATACTTTCCTTGGTACCCAAGACTGTTCTAGGTACTCTTTAATATTTTTTTTTACTGTTACAGATACCTGAGGTTAGGGTTTAGAATTCTTCTAGGTACTCTACGCTGCCTTAGGCATACCTGACTCTCCGAGGTAGTACAAGCTATTCCAGATACTCTAGCAAGCTGAAAAAACACCTAGATATCTAGATATCTGCTCTAGACCCTTCACCCTCACCCCATCCATTTTCCAGACTCGAATGTAACATCTGCGCCATCGACTACGACCACAAGACCAGAATCCCCCGTATCCTCTCTTCCTGCGGACACACAATCTGCGAGGCTTGCATCACCAGAATCTTGGGAAAGAACAAGTCCATCAGTTGCCCCTTCTGCCAGAAAATGACTGTGGTCTTTGAGAAATCTGCTTCTGAGCTGCCGAAGAACTACGAGACGATTGCTGCTATGGAATGGAAGAGTAATAATTGAATTGGATTGGTTTTGGAATGGAATGGTTGCTATGGAAAATGGAATACTGGATCCGGATATTTTTTTTTCTCTTTATTGAACTGTAAATGAACACCTTGAACGCATGCAATCCGCTTCATATCAAATCTTTCGCAGACAGACAGACAGACAGACAGACAGACAGACAGACAGACAGACAGACAGACACACTGCTTCCCCACCTCATTCCTATCATCATCTTCTTCCGGTTTTCTCAGCTTTCTCTCTTCTCTCTCTTTCTCTCTCTCGTGCTCCTGACCTGTGAGAACTCACCCCTCCCGGAAGTCCGCTACTCATTTTCCCACACTTTACTACTACTGAACTACTCCATCCCTATTCTATTGCTCAGAATAACAGAATTCCTCCAACAAAATGACCCTTGAATCACGAAAACCGCAGTTTTTCACCGATTTTATGCTAATTTTCTATGCATTTTTCCTTGGAATATTTCTGATTGGCGCCACTTTCTACCTGATTTTCGCTCCGATTATCGCATCGAATTTTATATGTGCTGGAGCAATTATTTTGACGTGTTTGTTGGTTTTTGGAGTACTGAAATTGCTGAAATTGGTGATGGATCGATGGCATTTGAAGCGGGAAATTGGAAGGTTGGGGAGGGTGAAGAACGAGATGATGGTCGGATTGTCGGGTGTAACAATTTGCGGGATTGTTCCGAGAGTGGCCGTTTGTTTTATTGGGGCCAATGCGTATGTGAGTTAACTTTTCCAAGTATGAGTTTTTTAGGCCGCTATCTTTATAAAAATGTGCACAACGAGATTCTGAGCAAAATGGTTTTGATAGCGTTGAAAAACGTTGAATTTGAGCTAAATTACTGCAAAAAATTGAATATTTTCATTCTGAGCAATTGAGGGAAAATCGGTATAACTCGATTCAAACTCGTTATTATAAAACCCAAGTTTTGAAAGCAGTTGTGGCCTAGACTCCCAAAATTTGGAAAGTAATGCCATCGAGACTTAGATAATAGCAAAATCTGCGCAATAAACTTCTGAGCAAAATGGTTACTACAAACCTGAGAAATTTTGAGTTTGAGGCGAGTTATTGCAAAATTACTGGAATTCCTTATTCTGAGCAATCGACGAAAACGAGCATAACTCGGCTCAGACTCAATATTTTTAAGTTCTGTAAAAACCATCTTGCTCACGATGTTGTAGCAAACGATTTGACAGAAATTAGGCCTTGGTGGCCTAGAATCCCAATTTTGGAAAGTTAGGCCATCGAGGGTTAGATAGTAGCAAAATGTGCGTAATGAAATTCTGAGCAAACTGGTTTTCATGGAACTCGAAAATATTGAGTTTGAGCCGAGTTATGCTGGTTTTTGACTATTGCTCAGAATAAAAATTTTCTGCAATTCAGCTATAACTCGGCTCAATCTCAACATTTTTGAATTCCGTAAGAACCAATTTGCTCAGAATGCCACTGCGCACATTTTGGCATCATCAGCAGGCTGATGGCCTAACTTTCTGCAATTAAGATTTCTAGGCCACCCCGTTTCTAGGCCACTCCACCAACTAACAAAGAGAATTCAGGCCCTAATCTACACCCATACCGTCTTCCTCCTTTCCGCCTTCATCTTCCAATACATCTTCGCCTTCGGCCACAATCGCTGGGTGAAGTTCCAAGTCTGTGATCAATGCATTCCACATTTCTTCATCATTTTCTTCAATCTGCTCGTGTTTATTCTATCGATTCGAATCGGTGCAGCTTACCCATCTGAAAACGATCAACTATGGATTATTCTCACTCAAATCGGTCTCGGAATCATCTCAACCGGCAGTTCGGTGGAATTATTCATGGTTTATAACAATGAACTGAGTCTGAATAATGAAAGCTGCCACCTGTATCCTCAAAAAGAAGTGGAAGAGATCCCGGATAATTTCACTGATGTGATAATGCCGTCTTACGTATTTCTGATGGTTATTCTGACAATTTTCCTGTTCTGCTTCGTGGTCTTTGCCCCTACCGTAACCTGGATAGGGGCCGCTGTGATTGTGATGGCCTGCTTAGTGGTTTATGGAGTGATCCGGTTGGTACGATGGGCGGTGCACTGTAAAGTGACTTCGATGAAAGTGGACCTGCTGATCAGATACGTTGGAGTGATGGTGTGCACAGTGGCTCCAAGGATATTGGTGTACTTTGTGGGGTTGGATGTGCAGGTAAGCTTACATTCAAGGCGCAGGGAGGATTTAAGCAGCGCAAAGTTTCCCTAGCAGCTCCAAACTTCCCAAAATTCCAGATCCTCTCCTTCACCGTCATCGTCTCCCTCATCTCCGCTATCTCCTTCCACTCCACCTTCCTCCACCCTCACCCCTGGACCCTAGACGTCAAAAACAACCTGACAACTGTCTGGACACTTATCTTCATCCATTTTGCTGGCCTCATCACCTCTATTAGAGTGGCAGTGTCCTACGAAATTCCTAGGGAAATCGAAACAATCATCTATTTTCAATTGTTGTTTTGTCTGATTTCTGCAGCCAGTATGATCGATTTCGGGCTGATTTTGATGGGAGGGTTGAGGGGAAAACTTGATGGGAGGGTGGATGTGAAGAAAGTGGAAAATGTGAAGGTGAAGAAGGTCAGGAAAGTCAAAAAACCAAAGAATTCGATGATCAGGGATGTGGTGTGAGTTTTTTCTAGAGAGCTTACTTCCAAGGGAATTTTTTTCTCACAGGGGTTAGGAATTTTCTATAAATTGGTGGTCTGAAAGTAGCTGTCCCTGTGAGTGGATTCTGAAAATTTTGGCCCTCACTGGAGCCTTAGAGTCTGGGAATCTTGATCTGAAGTCGCCACGTCGACAATACATTGCAAGTAAAGGGGCGTGGCCAGATTTTCAGATTAAGGTTTCCAGACTCTCAGGCTCCAGGGAGGGCTGAAAATTTCGGAATCCACTCACAGGAGTATCTACTTTCAGACCACCAAATCATAAAAAATTTCAAACCCACATGAGAAAAAAATTCCCTTGTTAGTTGACAATTTTCCTTCATATTTTCTCCCCACCGCGCCACACTACCTAAATTTCCAGCTTCGAATGCAAGATCTGCACTCACGAGTACAACTCCCTGGACCGGATCCCCCGTATCCTTAGAGAGTGTGGTCACACAGTTTGCGGTATTTGTGCTGAGCAATTATTGGAAAACGGTGTGGTGAAATGTCCGTTTTGTCAGCTGATCACTATTGTGAATGGTGGGTGAAACCGAAATAATTTTTGATTTTTATGAAATATTTTCAGGACCCTCAAGTTTGCTACCCAAGAATTACGAGGTGTTGGAAGTGGTTTAGACGAAATACTCGGGAACGGAAGATACGGGTTACTGTATTTTATCAGGATAATATGTGTGATGATTGTGAAATTGTGTTATGAATGAAAATCTTTGCAAATAGTACTCAGAGATAAGTCAGAAATAAGCCGGAAATAAGCCGGAAATAGAAAGGGACATCTGGACACCTCTACCACCAGACCGACAAAAAACTAACCTAGGACATCTGGATATTGTCTAAGACAGACAAAAAACCCTAGGATAATTCTTTGAAAATCAGATAAAAACTAACGAGCCCCTCCCACAATCAACAAGCTCCACCCGCAGTAACCACCGCCCCCAAGCCCCTATAAATCCCATAAAATTGACAAATTTATGAGCATCATCCCACACAAATTCCCCCATTTTTTGTCGTTTTTTGGTGTTTGAAACCTGGTCCCTTTTGACGTTTCCCAGGTTACACCCCCTTAAACTTGACCCAGTTTTTCAGTTGGTTCCTCCTTATAAAAGCATTTCAAGTTTCACAGATTTCACAGATTTCACAGATTTTCCGTATTTTCAATTCTCGAAATGAACCTAATCCTAACAATTCTTACTGGTCTATTGGCAGTTTACGCTGTGGTAAGGGTCTAGTTTTCACATTATCTGGTTAACAAAGTTCTTGTTTGACAGACTACCTTAACACCAGCCGATCCACCACAAATGATTGTATTCAATGGAGGAATTCTAAGTCGGAGCGGTTGTGTTCACAACGAGACAATTGGGAATTTCACCAAGTGTGTGGTCCAGTGTGCAAAGGTGGAGAGTTGTCAGGTAAATGGATAGTTAGAAAAGTCCGCATTAGTCTTTACCGTCTTGGATTAGATCCGCTCAAATGAACTGCTTCCGGACTAGCTTGCCGTACTGGAAACATATCAGATCTAGGCTCTCAGTAAGCACACATGTCGATTTTTGTATAGAAAAGTTGAGAATGGGGTCTACTACTCATACAAAATTGTACTTGGGAAGTATCTGATCCTAATCTAGTAAATCCTGAACCATTCGGTCTTGATACGGTTCAGTTCTATGACAATTAGCTCTTTACGGAAAGATTCCCAAAAACCAAAATTCAATTCAGTTCTGCTTCATGGACAATGGATGTTGGATGTGTAAGGAAGGAGTGCTGAGCGCTGATACAGATGAGAGAAGGATTGGAGTAAAGGTATCTCAGAGAAACATAGGGAACCCAACAACTCTCAACGTTTACAGAATGTGAACAAGTCGTTTGTTAATTCTTGCCCAGCTCAAGCGATGCACATGGCATATCAGAATCCAGCGACCTCCTCTACGAAGACGGTGATCAATGAGGTTACGATGGAAGCGGAGACAACAAAAACAACCACTCCTAAGACCGCGGTTAGCAATGATTTTTGAGGAACTTCGACCCAAAATTTTTTAGAAACCAAAGGACACAACACCAGCAAAGATTTGCAACCCATTCGACTTTCGTCGTAATCCGAGGAGCTGCCTGATTGATTTGTTAAATGGTCATTGAAGTTTGTGTGAAGATGTTCACAATTCCAAAATAAATGTTCTGATTTTTCGAATGTTAAAAAAACAGTTAATGTGAGTACTTGACACAGTAAAACATCTTTCTGGCATATTAGATTAATGAAAAGTAAAAAAAAATAAAACTTTCTAAGAGATGAGTCATAACGATTTCAAAACTCATCCGGAGAAGAGTGTTTTTAGTTTGTAACTCTGCTCTACTCATTACTTTTTTGACGTGACGTTTCCTAGGTGAGCCCCCCGACATGACCTACTTTCCCCCCCCCCCCCTTTTTTTTCCAAAAGTTTGCACCTAGTTTTCATATTTTTCACACAAAAATGTATCTGCTACTGTTTTCAATTTTGCCTGTCTTTGTGCTGGCTGTGGTAAGCTTCTGCTATTTATTATGAGGTTGACAAAAATAGAAGTTAACAGGCCAGCCTAGCACCCACTCCACCTCAAATGATTGTGCTCAATGGAGCTGTGGAGGCAAACCAAGAGCATTGTGCTCACGACGAAAAAATCGGAAATTTCACCATGTGTGTTGTGCAATGTGCAAAAGTTGATAGTTGTCAGGTAGCTTACACTTGAATGGGTCTCGTCAAATTGATGAACTTTTAGTTTTGTTTCATGGACAACGGATGTTGGTTGTGTCAAGAAGGAGTGGTGAGCACAGATACGGAAGAGTTGAGGATTGGAATGAAGGTTTTCAGAAGCATAGGTATTCTGGAATTAAAAAATGAAGATTTTCAGAATGTGATTAAATCAAACTCTAGATCCTGTCCATCAGGCTCATGGCACTTCAATTCTAACAACAACTCGTTGGGTAGTCAGACTAGTCCAGTGTCCAGTGATGACACAACCACAACCAAAACGGTAACACAAACTGTATTGGACCTAGCCATGCATGTTTTTAGGTACCAACAACCACAACAACCCCAAAAAAATACTGCCCGAACCAGTCGTCATGGACAATGTTCAGAAATAAATGGTGCATTGTGGTAAGTGGAACGGAAACCCAGTGAAAGTCTAGCAAATAAGACGACAAACTTCGAGTTTTCACCTCTGTATTCTTGCTCAACATGGATAACTTCTAGACGCCCTTCTACAATGATTCTGGATTCACCCATAGCGTAGGTTTGAGGGAATGTCTAAGACAGCCAAGCAGCCAGAGGATGTACATGAGCGGGTTGGAGTATAGGGAGATGCTCATTCATCTGAGAGGTGAGTACTGCTTAACTGATGGTGCGTTGAATCAGAACCGTCCTTTTTGCAAAAATTCACGTGAACAGTGATTTACTTATTAAAGGTGGTGGAACATGAAAGTCCACGGGGACTTCTCGGGGACTTTTTCTCTCCCCTGGCACTTATAGGCAAGCCTGGTCGTCGCGCCTTTCTGGCCGCGTAGCGCAGCCGGTAACGCGTTTGGTGGTGCGCCAGTCAAGCCCTGAGTTCGAACCCACCAGAGGTATTTACTTTTGTAATTTCAGAAAAATAATTTTTTTCATGTTCCCCCACCTTTAAAATAGTTCTGATTCAGAACTAACTTTCTCTCTCTCTCTCTCACTCACTCCTCCCACAATTTTTATTCCAGTTTTTGCTAGACGCCAGTTCAAAACCTTCCACAACGTTAGCTTCGCAATGTGGATCGATGGGTACCAAAGCAAGCCTTGCACTGTAAACTGCTTTCCTGGAAGCTTCACCTTCACGGATCCTCACCTCCAAAACTACACTTCCTATGAGTGGTACTCAAAGGGGAATAAAGTGGAATTCGGTGGAGTTGGTACTTGCCTTCAACTAATGTTCCCTAGTAACACATCGGATGCAAGGTTTGGGAAGGTTTCATACGCGGAGTAAGCTTCAGGGGAAGGGACTAGGAGAAAATTTGTGGTTTCAGGTGCAATGTGCCGCAGGACAAAGAGTTCATGAGACGAGCAGTGGTGTGTGGGACACTGGCAGTTTGATTTTTGTGTTCCCTTGACTAACCTAATAAATTTCGTTCTTACAAATATAGATTGGGTCGTAAGGTACAACAAAACTCGGCTATCTTTATAGTTTGAAGCGCGCCAGTTTGAACCAGCGATCCGGCGCCAGTTACCGAAATTTATGTTGATCATCCTGCCCAATTCAGTTGCCTAATTCTAGGCTCCTCATCCATTTTCCAAAGTTTTCATTGGTCTTGTGACGTATTAGAGTCATTAGCAACAAACTTCACGACCAACTGATAACTCAAGTGGAACAAGCACCTGATTCAGTTCGCATGGATACACATGTGAAGGTTTCTGTGGCAAATAGCACTTCTTTTTTCTTATTTTTAGAAAAACCGAGTTAGTTCTCGTTTTTAGAATTTTCAGCTTCAATATTCAGGAAAATTCAAGTTGTCAGCTTCATATCTCGGATACTAGAGGAGATCCAACAATTTTGTCAACAGATAAAATGCTCGAAATTTTATTCTGAGCATCTATATCATTTTTTTTCCGTATCTCTTGTGGTGATCCTGATATGTACTCAATTTCTAACATTTTCAGAGGTAACAATGTCTCTCGCTTCCCCATCTCCTCCTCCACCAGATCCTCCACCAGATCCTCCACCACCTACACCCACAGAAATGCCCTATGCCATCGACCCACTGATCCCCATCACCTATTATCTCCAATTTATCAACTCATATTTATACATCGCACTGATCATTGGAGCTCTGTACTTCTTCGATCCCAGTTCCGTGTCACACTGGATCACCGCCGGGCTTACATTAATCCTAATGATCCTGATAGCTTGTGGTTCTTCTTACTTGGTGTCCTGGGAGAAAAGACGGAATCGGGATATAGATGAGCTGATGATTTGTGAAAAGCTCATGAAATACTCACTTTGGATGATAATGATGTGTGGTCATATACCGGCGGTACTGAGCTTTGCAATTGGATGGTGTCCAAATGTAAGTCTTCCAGGATTGTCGGGCTCACCGAGCCGGCCCGGGATTCGAAAAATCTGAAGAAAGCCCGGCCCTTCACAACTATGGGAAATAGTGGGGAAATAGTGGGGAATAGTAAGCAAAAAAGATACCAACTACACAAAAACGTTTCAGTTCACCCCATCATCCACCATTGTTTTCTCATTCATTGCGTCCCAAACCTTCTCCTGTTTCTACCAACAAACCGTTAACAAAACCACTGTCGACTACCAAAACTGTCAAGGGCGTACCTTCTGTTGTCTGGTGATTCTATTGCTCTATCCAATTCTCTTCGCGTGCATTTCTTACCAAAACAAGGGTTTGGAAAGCTACGCTTCTTACATTTTCAATCAATTGATTTGCACTATTTTTTATACAACAAGTGCTCTAGACTACGGTATTTTGATGGGCAGTGGTGCACGGAGAGCACCACCAAAGAATAATCAGATCGGAGTGAGCTATCTGGATGTTATCTCGAAGCTGCCAGTGGATCAGGAACGACGTGAGAAGATTTTTAGGTAAGATACCGTAGAACTAAGGCCCCTATGATTTTTTTCCAGAGCATTCCGCCTTCTATCCTGCCCCATCTGTTACATTGAATACAGTGAAATCCAAGCCTCACAAACCCCCCGAAACCTTGCATGTGGTCATACCCTCTGTGAGGGGTGTCTGCCCAAACTGATTGAGAAAACCAAAATGGATATGTGTTGCTTTCGATGCCCAGTGTGCGGGATGCAAGTTCAGATGATGAGACCTGGTGAGAAAAAAATAGGATAGAACCATTTTATTGTACAGTTTCAGATCATCCTCTTGCTGGTGTTCCAAAGAACCATGCTTTGATTGATATTCTTCGAGAGATTGAGGGTGAACGGGAGAACGAGAGATTCCAGGGAGTGGTCTCTCAAGATTTTGGTGGAGGAGGGCCAAGCAATGGGGTTAGACCGGTTTGAAGGTAAATGTGCAATTGCGTAGTTTTGTAGTTTGTAGTTTGCACTGCTTTAGGGGAGCTCAACCCTCATTTTGTTCATTTCTGCGCTCATTTCTGCGCTCATTTCGGTACTACGAGGTGGTGCACAAAACATGATACTCAATTTCGAAATGATGCCAAAAACACTTAATTTTCGAATTCCCGCCAAAATTTTTGATCTCTGAATTCCCACCAAAAATTTGGAAATTTCGAATTCCCACCAAAACTTTTAAAGTTTTGAATTCCCACAAAAATTCTTGAAATTTCGAATTCCCACCAAAACTTTGAAATTTTGAATTCCCACCAAAATTTTGGAAATTTTGAATTCCCACCAAAACTTTGGAAATTTCGAATTCCCACCAAAACTTTGGAAATTTTGAATTCCCACCAAAACTTTTGAAATTTTGAATTCCCACCAAAACTTTGGAAATTTTGAATTCCCACCAAACCTTTTGAAATTTTGAATTCCCACCAAAACTTTTGAAATTTTGAATTCCCACCAAAACTTTGGAAATTTTGAATTCCCACCAAACCTTTTGAAATTTTGAATTCCCACCAAAACTTTGGAAACTTTGAATTCCCACCAAAAAACATGGAAAATTTTGGTTTTTCGCCAAATTTTTGAAATTTTGAACTCCCACCAAAAATTTTGAAGTTTTGAATTCCCACCAAATTTAGTGGTTTTTCTAGTTTTTTTCAGATCTTCTCAACTCTCAGCCTCCTAGACGACGAAATTCCTCCGCTTCTACCGTACCTCCCCGCCAAATTCCTCTGTTTTCCGTCTCTTCGTCTTCTTCAAACCCATAAATTATTGTTTTAATAAATCATAACAAGTCTCGTTATACTACTATACATATGAGAAGAGAAAATAGCCGCAGACGCAAAATAGTATAAGAAAACTGGAGATGCAGACATTCCTAAGCAAGAATAACAATTATCACAAGATATGGGGTCTCAAAAGGGGAGGAGAAAGACTCGGCTCATTGTGATAAACAAGTTTTATTATTCTTCATAATAATTCTTACTTTTTTTGGGTTTTTTGGTGGTCTAGCCGGCTTTTGGCAGGTAAAAAACGATGATTTACCACTCGTTTTCAGTAGTCTAGCCGGTTTTCTAGGGTCTAGGCAACCCTCAATCCCAGACAAACTCATTCCGAATGAATTCTCAGGTGATCATGCCGGTCTCCGACCCAGGGGACCCTTCGGAGCACACCGTCCCACCGTACCATCCCATTCCCCATTACCTTCAAAGAGCCGGTGCCGTCCTGGTCATTGTCTACATCGTCGCGGCTCTCTACTTCTTCGATGGCTCCAGTCTCCAACATTGGTTCACCTTGGGCACCACTTTCCTGACCATGGCCATCATTGTGTGTGGTACTCAATGCACCAAGTTTGCTCTGGATGAGTGTTGTCAGAAGTTTGAGCAGAGGGACATGAAGACTAATACGGCTGTGATGAGACATACCCTGGCATGGATTACTTATAGTCAGGCAATGTTGCTGGTGGCTGTGTACACTTTTGGGTGGAGTCCGTGTGTAAGTTGTTAGGTGGGACATCCGGACAGATTTCCGGACAGACAGACAGAATTGTGAGGTCCGCTAGAGAAAAGGCGAAAGGCGGCAGGAGTCTCTACGCCCTCTCCTTGTATTTCGGTTGTTGACCCCGCGGCCTAGTGGTTAGCGCTGCAGTTTTGGAATCTGAGGACGCGGGTTCGAACCCCATTGGGGTAATTTTTTTTTGTTTTTTCTTAATATTGTTCAGACTAGTTTATGGCTATTTTGGGTTGAATTTGGAGCGTTTTGAGGCAATTTCTAGGCCTTCTAAGAGGTGTTTTTTTTTACTTCGGCTGAAATTGGCGCTTCTCTGCGGTGAAGCCGACGCTGCGCCTTTAAGCTCAGCGCCCCTCTCCTTCCAAGTACCATATCTCACTTTGCAAAAGAGCTGGAAAAAAGTTGTCAACTAACAATTTGTGTGAAATTTTGTGATAAATATTTCTTCAGTTGACAACTTTATTCTATCTTTTTTCCTGACCGAGATATAAATTAATTTCTAGATGCTTACCATCTCCTGGTATTTCTAAGGCAGTTTTAGTCATTTTCTCGGATTAATCTCAGTGTTTTTAGAGCGATTTTCAGCATTTTTAGAGTAGACTGTTCAGGCACTTTTTATGCTGTTTCAGACAAAATTTCAGGCTTTTAGGTCATTTTTTAGCCCGATTTTCAGCTTTTTTGCAATCCGCGACCCTTAGTTTCATGCTTCATATCTTGCTCAGAAAAACATCTAGAAACAAATTCTGAATTAACGAAATCCGCCTAATTTTATTCTGAGCATTTTTTCCAGCTTTCTATTTTCTACCCTAGCCTAGATAACTTCAGATCCTCACCTACCTCATCATCATCCTAAACTTCCTTCCCGGTCAACTCGCCTGCAAGGCCTATAGCCGATTCTCTCGTAAAATCTCCGTTGACTACCGTCGTAACTACAAGATTGTCATCTTTGGAATCCTCTTCCACATCGCTATTCTGACCATTGGGATACTGTACTCACTGCGCTTCAAATCGCTAGAGGACCAAATCGCTGTTTACGTCTGCCATGGAGTGTATGCGGTTTTCTATTCTGCTACGACCATTGATTACGTGATCATGAAAGTGGATGGGGCCTACTTGTGCTATGAGTCATTGAGAGTGCAGCAGCAGAAGGTGTTGAGCATCTGCGAGAAATTGGCAAAGGAGGATCCAGAAAGGCTTGGACATCAGTTGAGGTAGATCAGTTTTTTGAAGGGTACTGTACCCAGCTACCTAATTTTCTTCAGAAACTGCAACTTGGCCTGCGAAGTGTGCTTCATGGAGTTCAACGAAATCATCACTGCCCAAATCCCCAGAATGCTTCCAAAGTGCGGTCACACTTTCTGTCATCAGTGCTCCGAGAAACTCGCCAAGGACAACTGCAATCAGCACATTTATTGTCCGACATGCCGATTGAGTTCGGAGGTTCCAGGTGGGTTTGTAGTTTGTAGTTTGTAGTATGTAGTAAGTATCAGAGCTGTGCGGAAAAAATTTCAAAATCGGAAATCTGAAGTAAAATTCCTAAAACGGAAGTCGGAAGTCGGAATTCCGCACAGCTTTGGAATGTACTTTGTAGTTTGTAACAAGACTACCAGATGCGCTAGGCTCAGCTGTAGCTTTCCTGAACTGCGCTTCCGAACCGCATCATGCCCTCTAAGCCAAAAATTCCAGATAAACTCGTCTCTTGCCTCCCCAAAAACTACGCGATCATCAGCATCCTCCGTGAGATCAACGCTCAGTTGGAGAGCAAGCATCTTGTGGATGAGATGTCTGAATCAGGAGGATCCAAGGAAAATGACAAGAAAGAAATGAAGAAGTGCAACCAGGTCACACCGATCGTCACCGTTTGAATCCACATGGCTATGCAATTGTGCTTCATTGACAAACATTTTAATCTCGCCTAACGTGCTCTATTGATGACGTCGTCCGCCACCTTGGATAAAGCTAGGCCAAGCGCTTGCTGGCCGAGTTTTTTCCACGTGGCGGACGGCGTCATCAATGGGGCGCGTAGTCATCCGCTATATTTTTCCCATATCTTATTTGTGACACATATAAATTTCGTTATTTTTTTATCTTGTTTCTTCTTCTACACATGGGAATTTGGTGACGAGGCTATGAGACTTTGAGAGAAATGAGACGACAAAAAAAAAGAAAATCCGTTTGCTCTCCCTTCTGATCACAAGACTTATTATTTACACTCTAATTCCTTCTTCGTTTCGTGTTTTTTGCTCTTTTTTATCCCTCCGGCTTCCAACAAAACGAATTTCAGCCAAACGATGCCCAAGGACAACTGTTCCCCGGTGATCTCCCCGACACGTTTCCATCGTTGGGGCACCCTCACAAACTACCTGTTCATTTTTGCCGCATTGAAATTCTTTGATAATGAGAATTATCATCATTGGTGGACCCTTTTCGCCACCATCTTCTCCATAATTCTGATTTTCATTGGAGTATTTTGGTTGAAGCTTTACGTCCAACGGAACTATCAAATGGATAACATGAAGGAGTTGGAGTTGTTGGAAGAGAATGGTGACGAGAAAATCAAGGAAATGAAATTGATCATGAAATGTTCCCTGGGTTGTATTGTCTACAGTAATGCGGCTCCATTGGTGGCAGCCTTGACAATTGGTTGGAGTCCGTGTGTGAGTTGCTGGGTGGGACATCCGGACGTGTTTCCGGACAGACAGACAGATTTGGGAGGTTCGCTAAACAAAAGGGAAAGAGGCCGTCGTCTTGTGTACCCCCTCGCCTTGCATTAGGGCTGTTGACCCCGCGGCCTAGTTTCTAGCGCAGTAGTTTTGGAATCTGAGGACCCGGGTTCGAACCCCACTGGGGCAAAAATTTTTTTTTTTTCTTTATATTGTTCAGGGTAGTTTAAGGATGTTCTGGGTTGAATTTGGAGGGTTTTGGAGCAGTTTTAGGCACTGTAGAGCGGTTTTTAGGCTTATCTCAAGTGAATTTTCGAACAGCAGTTTCAAATCTTTCTAGTGTATTTTCCAGCCAAATTTTAGGCGTTTTCCAGCCAATTTAACGCGATTTTTTCTAGATCCTTACCTACCTCACCATCACCTGTGGCATCCTATCCCAACGCCTTGAAACCCAAATCTATCAACGCTTCATCGGAATCTTCTCCGCCAACTACTCCCAACACGGCGACAACGCTTTCTGGACAGTCCTCTTCCAATTCTTTCTCCCTATGATGGATCTCCCGTACTCTTTATGCGTCAAACCCCGTGACGATTTCATCGCAGTGTTCATCCTTCAGTTGATCTACACCGTGTTCTATGCTCCGTTATCCGTTGAGTACGCCGTTCTCCGAGAAGATGAAGGAGCAAAACTTTGCTCCAAGGAGGAAGAAGAACCACCGGCAGATTATGATATGGATATCCTTGGCGATCTTTCCTGTGAAGTCTGTCATCTGGAGTACCACGAATTCATGGATGCACATGCTCCAAGGATGCTCCACAAGTGTGGCCACACGTTTTGTGAGCAGTGTTTGGTGGAGCTGGCTAAGCTGAACAAGAATGAATTCATCATTTGTCCAACTTGCAGTGTTAAGACACCAGTTAGAAGTGAGTTTCTTTGTGTTTCCAAGCCGATTCTCCACGAGGAGTCCAATTTTTCAGAAGGAACTATCGAACAATTCCCCAAGAACTACCCACTTCTCTACATCATCCGAAAGGTCAACCGGGACAAAGAGCTGCATCTGTGGATGGACACGATTTCTGGAAGATCGATTGACAAGGAGAAAATGTTGGGCAGTCAGAAACTTGTTAAAATTGTCTAAATTTCATCATTTTGTTTATCATAATCCTCTTATTCTCTAAAAATGAATCTCCTAGTACTCTTCCCCTGTTGCTTACTTCCAATTTCCATGGTAACCGAGGCGAGGGAAGAAAAGACGAGTGAGAGAGAATAGGAGCAGTGAGAGACGAAGAGGTGAAAACTTTTTGTCCGTGCTGGGCGCTCATGAGCTCATGAGCATGAGAAGCCGCAAACAAATACGTGTTGATAACCAAGAAAGGAGGAAACAAGGCAGAAAGGGATTTATGTTCTGAGCAAGAGGAGTTTTGAGAGTGGAAGGGAGCAGAAAGGGGTGTTCCAAGGGTAACAGGTGTAGAAATGTGAAATTTAGGCAAAATAGTAAAAAAAAAGTTAGAATAGGTAAGAAGGCAGTAGAACTTGACAGGGATGAGAACCAGTGAAAAAGAGTTCTTTTTTTTTAGGCAGGTGCTTTTTGTACCTGAAAGGCGCGCGTAGTTTTTTTTTGGGAGGGTCCCGCCACGATAGATAATATTACGGTATTTCAAAGTTTTCTGGCGACACTGAAGGGTTTTTTTTAAAGTAGATAAAATTTACAGAAATGTTTTTCCGTGGCGAGACATACTCTATGCGGAAAAATACTGATTTTACCGAAAAAATACTGATTTCGCTGGAAAAACTTTTTTTTTCATGAAAACTTCCTGATCTTGGAAAGAACGCTGATTTGAAGGAAAAATCAACTGAATCTGCCAGAAAACCCTTTATTTAGCGGTGAAATCGCTCATTTTGGTGGAAAAGGCTTCGTTTTTGCTGAGAAAATCCCAGTTTTGGTGGGAAAAACCCCTGTTTTTGCTGGAAAAACTCCTAACGCTAGAGAAAAAAAACCTTGAACTGGCTTTGAAATCCAGCTAAGCCCTTAGGAAAAAACCTGATTTTGTTGAAAAAAAACAGCTGCTTCTGTAGGAAAAATCCTGATTTTGTAGCGAAAACCCTCTAATTTTGGTGAGAAAAACCCTGTTTTTGCTGAGGAAACCCCGATTTTGAAGGAAAAAACCCTGTTTTTCCTGGAAAACCCCCGATTTTGTCGGGGAAACCCCGATTTTGCGGGAAAAAACTCGTTTTTGCTGGAAGAACCCCGTTTTGGCGGGAAAAAACGCCCGATTTTGTGGGGAAAGCCATTGTTTTTGCTGGGAACTCCCCGATTTTGCGAAGATAACCCCCATTTTTGCCGGAGAAAAACCGATTTTGCGAGAAAAAAACCCTGTTTTTGCTGAGAAAATCCCGATTTTCTGGGAAAAACCCCTAACTCTAGAGAAAAATCCTTTAACTGGCTGTGGAAAACAGCGGAACCCATAAGAAAAAAACCTAATTTTGTTGGAAAAAAAACCTAATTTTGTTGGAAAAAATCCTGACTTTGCGGCTAAAAATGTCTAATTTTGGCGGAAAAAGCACTGATTTTACCGGAAAAATCCTTGATCTGGCTGTAAAAATAGCTAGTTTCATAGAGAAACCCTGGCGTTGTAGGGAAAAAATCCCGATTTCTCCCAGTTTCGCAATGAAAATTCACTCCATAACAATCGGCAATTTCAGATAAAAATTTTATTAAAACCCGCAAAAAAATCGAATCATTAATGCTCTTCCAAACTTTGGGAGCCTCTTTGTCCTTCAAGGTTACTTTAGGTGCTATTACCAACCAGGAGGTCCGTCACACACCATGCAAATAACATGTTCTTCCTCTTCCAAGTCATCATCCCGGGGCTCACATTCGATTTCGAAGTCGATGTAGATGATTGAACTGGAATATTGAAGTTAATGAAAGCCGAAACATAGTAAAGACCTGGTAGATACTGTCAAAAAAATAAAGTTCACGCAAGGAATTTCTTGGCAAGCTGCCAGCTAAGCTCCGCCCCTCAAGGGGTTTTCAAATTTTCAAAACGCAACTGCCGCGCAGACTTTTTGCAACAGGTGCGCACGCTTTTCTCAAACATTTTTTTTCGACTGTTTCTCGGAAAAAACCAATAGAAATCTCGTTTTTTGTCGTTATTTTCTCAAATTTTATCTGTATATTTATTGTTTGAATGTGCAGTTATGTTTAAAAATCACATTTTCCGAGAAACAGTCGAAAAAAATGTTTGAGAAAAGCGTGCGCGCCTGTTGCAAAAAGTCTGCGCGGCAGTTGCGTTTTGAAAGTTTGAAAACCCCTTGAGGGGCGGAGCTTAGCTGACAGCCTGCCAAGAAATTCCTTGCGTGAACTTTATTTTTTTGACAGTATATGGCAGTGAATTTTCAATTAACAAAAGGTACTTTGGACAGACAGACAGACAGACAGACAGACAGACAGACAGACAGACAGGTATCCAAACGGACAAATAGACAGATAGATAGACAGACAGACAAGCAGCTAGACAAACAGACAGACAAGAAAACTGGCCGCTGTAAAGCTGGGAACATGGTACTGCTATGACCTTCTCTAGGTTAGGTAAAGTGGGTTCGTCCGCTTATATATCTGACCGTCCCTATATAGAAATCTTACCTTGAGTCTTCATCTTCTTCATTCTCACTTGAACTAGTGTACTCCTCTTCCTCATCCTCGTCACTTCCGCTAACAGATTCCACATCAGTAACGTCTTCACACTGAATCCCCACATCCATCCTCACCGGAGCCATTGGAATCACCACAACAGCTTCCAATGATACCTCCTCATTATTCAACAAGACAAGTTTCCCCATCAAAATCGCGTAGATCTCCAATGTGCTAGACAGCAGGACACATGAAAACGAGATTTTCAAGTAATCCGAATTCTTATAAAACTGAAGCACATAGAAGTTTCCAGAGAAGAAGCGGTAGGTGTGAATGGCAAGGATGAAAATGATGCCAAACACAAATTCGAAACTTGGGGTTTTTGTGTTCCAGTTACAGTTAGTGGAAGAATCCTTGATGAAGAAGACGTAGACAGCAGAGATAAGGGAGACAGGGGCGAATAAGTTGTTCCAGTTCTGAAAAAAATTGAGTTTTGGGAAGGATGGTGAAATCAATGACAAGACTGTCGTCATACATCGGCAAATTTTGCGTACCCCCTTTCCAAGAAATTTTTTTTTCCTACCCCTTTCCAAAAAAAATTGTGCTGGAGTGTATGACTGTCGTGTCGTCTAAAAAAGTCTTGCCGTTAGGTGCTACCCAACTTAGAGGTTGGATGAGGCGGGTTCGGATCGAATCAGACCAAACAGGCCCCATCAGATTTCGACTAAATTTTTTTAGTACAAGAATAACTTACCGTTTCATTACTAGTGTTCATTTCCGGAAGCTCATCAGCAAATAGAGCAGAAATTGCAATAAAACTGAGTCCTATCAAAATATTATTCCTGCACTTTTGATATTTTTTCGCCTTGAACACCTTGTGAGCTTTGTTCACAAGACACTTCGCACCAAGAGCGCATGACCAAATAAGAAAAGTGAGGAAAAGCACTTCCCAATGAGCCAAAATTCCTTTATCAGTATGAGAGGATACGTTTGGTTTCGTGAAGAAAAACATCAAGGTTCCCATCAAAAAGAATAACGGGTAGATGGCAAGGAAATGAAGGGCAGTGATGAGTCCTGTGAGGAGGAACATCATGGGAGACGAGGAATGAGGTAAGAACTGGGGAGAGAGCTGTTCGGAATGAGGTGAAGACAGACTGAATGATATTAGGAGTGAGTGGAGTCCGTGGAGGAGGGAGATGAGGGGCGTGGCCTAGAGAGCAGGCGAGATAAGATAGTGTACACCGTACAAAATGGTTCGCAGGGTTTGAAAGGGACCGCTAGCCGACAAAGGAAAAAACCGACAAAAGAGAAATTTACAAGTCTTTGTTCATAAGATACCAGTCATACTTTGTTAAAGGCGCAGGGACTTTTAAGATAAAAAAGTCTTGACACGAATTATACTCTCTGCGCCTTTAAAAAAGTATAGATGCGTACTGTACATTTATAGTGAAACTGCAACTAAGGTGTACTTCAATGCTGTCCTGTGTAGCAATACCGATAAAACGTCCCATTGTATCTAGTAGTGCACGCTGGGCAGTAGTAGTCATCCTCTTCATCACTTGAGTTTTCGATGTCAGTGGCTCCTGGGGAGCTGAAATTTAAATCGATATGAACAATTTGTGGCAAGGCTGTCAAAATGGCGGCCGCGG
This sequence comes from Caenorhabditis brenneri, assembly GCA_000143925.2. NCBI lineage: Eukaryota > Metazoa > Nematoda > Chromadorea > Rhabditida > Rhabditidae > Caenorhabditis > Caenorhabditis brenneri. Next base: position 310,598 of record GL379817.1, on the reverse strand, counting down.
CCGAAATCGGATTTCTGGTTTTCGTTAGTCTCGGAAGTTACGGCGGCCTAGCGGCCTTGATAGAGGGCCCAAAGTTTCCACGGCCTTCCACAACCTCAGGACGCGGCCGCCGTTTTGACAGTCTCGGTCAAGGGGTAAAACCATACTTGCAGAATTACGGGCCGGCCCGGCGGGCCGGCCCGGCCCGCGCGGGCCGGGCCGGGCCGGGCCGGGCCGACAAAAATAAAATTTCGGCCCGGCCCGGGCCGGCCCGCCTTGGCGGGCACACGGAATTTTCGTGATTTTTTCCGAAATTTTTACATAATTTTCGCCTTTTCACTATAAACTATTCTTTTTTTGTGATAAGTTCATTTTCACTCCAAAACTATAAGAAAAGTATGTTTTTCAATCAAAAAAAAATACCCCAAAAAAACTTTGAAAAAATAACAGTGATGACATCGACCCGCGGGCCGGCCCCGGGCCGGGCCGGGCGGGCCGGGCCACGGGCCGGGCCGGGCCGCGGGCCGATGTCATCACTGTAATTTTCTGCAAAGTTTCTTTGGCGATTTTTTTTTGATGAAAAACATACTTTTCTATAGCTGTGGAGGGAAGATGAAC
>GL379817.1:255392-308032 GCA_000143925.2 Caenorhabditis brenneri | reverse complement strand
TTTTGTACCGATTGGCATAATACCATTCTTGGCTGAATTTGGTTCATTTTGAGACATTTTGAGCCGATTTCAGACCCTTTTGAGCACCATTTTTAGTGAGTTTGAGCCATTTACAATCAATTTTGGCAGATTTTAAGCAAAATTTGGACGATTTCGAGCTGGGATTCGGCGATTTCGAGATTTGATTTTGCTCTTTTTGTATGGCTGAATTCAGTTCAATTTGAGACATTTTGAGCCAATTTTAGACTTTCTGGAGCCAATTTTTGGTGATTTTTAGCTATTTTCAACCAATATTGGCGTATTGTAAGCCAGATTTGAACCACTTTGAGCTGTAACTTGGCTTAATTCGAATTATTTTCAGCTAATTTTAGACTTTTTCGATCTGAATTCTGTTCATTTTCAGCGTTTTGAGGCTTTTTCAGCCGAATTTGTATGGTTTTTGGCCGAATTCGGACGTTTTTGATCCGTTTTTGAACAAATTTGAATTAAATTAAGCCATTTTCAGCCGTCAAACTCACCACCTGACACCCAATTAGCAGTGCGATTTTTGCCAAAATGGACAAAAATGCAATTGAACCAAGTCCGACGAGAATTGCAATTCTTTCTTTTCTTCTCAAAGAACCAGACAAAAGAATTACACACCACCAAATTGAAAAACCGAGCAGTGTTATCTCCATAAGTGGTACATACACATTATTCATCAAGAGAGCCAAAAGTAGTAAGGAGTATAGAAGGAAATTGTAGATTCCAATAATAATTGGGGTTAGAAGGAACATGACAAGCAACAAAAAGTGGTGAGAAGTGACCTTGGTTACGCGACACAAGCTGAGGAAAGGGGCGGAGCGAAGAGGGGTGGACAATACATCACGAGTCATAGAGAGAGAGAGAAGAAGTACCGACAAAGGGTGTCTCTTTTGTTTTTGTTTTTTGAGACCGAAGCTGAGATATGAATCTTTTTTAATTAAAACTTTTGGACCCTATCTGCTACCAAAAACAAAAATCCATAGATCGGAATCAAAATTTATTGAGATTCAAACTCCCAAATAATCAATCAAATAGAAAATTGTTTGCCTTCGACGATCTTCTCCCCATTGAACACTTCTGCATAATTGACCCGAGTTATTGTTGAGACTCCTTCATCATCAATTGAATATTTGATCAGGACTACTCTGAAAAACCTTATTTAGCAAAAAAAAACTTCGGTCTAACCTCTTTTTATTCTCCTTCAATTCGAGTTTGTCCATCACAAATGCCACTAGATCAAACTGTGCCAAAGCGGCCATTACGGTGAGGATGATTCGATGGAAAATGAAGGTTTTTCGTTCGGTCTCATCCGAAATTTCGACCCGGTCACCAGTCACTGTTGCATAGAGGATGAATAGATGGATTACAGCAAGAAAGCATTGAATAAAATCGAATTTCCAGCTGGCCTTGTTACTCCATTCGAGTTCCTTGGCAGTTTTCCGAATGAGCAAAAAGTAGGCGGCACAGAAGCAGGTGGCAGTGAAAAAGAGAAAGGTATCGGTGCTCTCACCTTGTAGTTTCAAATCCAAAATTTGAATTTTGGCCAATGGGGCGAGGTTGCTGATGACTCCGGTGCCAAGAACAAAATTACCCAGGTAACGCTTCTTTTTACAGGGATTGACATCCATAAGTTTCTTCAGCAGATAGACAATAGTCCAGGTTAGACAGAAGATAGCGATAATCCATTTCCAGTCTTGATCCGGCTTGAGAAGCACTTTGGAGTACACGAATATAGTATAGAGGACTGTGAAAAGTCCAGTGATAAGGGACGACATCTTTGGAAGATGTGAATAATAGTTAGAAGAGCGATGGGATAAGGGTGGACGGAGGATAAGGAAAGAGAGCGGGAGGTAGAGGGGAAAATCGATGGAGGGGTTAGCGCGCAAGTAGGTCAAAACAAGAATGACCTCGGAAATGAAGAGATCGATTGTTGGTTAGCGGGTTGAGGAATAAAAATAAAACGAGGAGAATGACAGTGGAGCGCGTTTTCTTCTGATCTTTGCTCTAGTGCAAAGTCGCGCCTCCCGTGATTTGGCAGTTTATTTTTTGTTTGCTATACCGGAACAATCTCAAACAATTAGAAAAGAAAACTGCATTGTGAAACCAAAATTTATTCAGAAAAAACGAAAAATCTTAACAAGGGTGTTTAGGAGTTGGAAAAGTTAAAAAAAAAACTTAGAAAATTACTAGAAAAAGAGGAATATATCGTTTCAGAGCAATTTTGACAGCCTTGGTCGAGTTGGAAGCCAAACTTTTATAAAGACGCACTGGCGAAACCTGTCTCGTAAAAGGTTCTGCGCTTGTACAGAAGGTCAGCTGCGCACTATACATTTGTTACATGAAAAAAAAAGGTTTCCCTAGAAGGCATTAATTCTAATTCTTCTGGAAAAGTCTCGAAAAGTCTCTGACGGCATTGTAAACTCGAGTGGAGAACGGGATTTCTTCCTTGACCTGCACATATCCAACGTGAGCTACTGGTTGTGTTGAAGCGCTTGGTCTGAAACAGGTTAATGAAAAAATTCTACACATCCCCCTAAGTTTACTTACCTCTTATCCACCTTGATAGTGTCCAATTCGACTCCTTCTTCACCTTTTGCTTCTTTCAACTTGAGCTTCCCCGTCAGAATCCCCAATATGTCACATGTACTTGAAGCGCAGATCAACGAAAAGGATAATTGCACGAAAATGAAATTTCTAAGATCCTTATGACGAGGTGACTCGATAATCGATAAATATAAGATGTAAGTATGAATGCATACAAGAATCAGCAGGAAGAATTCATAAACTTTTCCGGATTTCTGTTTCCATTCACAATATTTTTCGTTGGGAGTGATGAAAACAGCGTAAGAGGCACAGAAGATGTTGATAATAATGAATACGAAGAATTTATCCACATTTTCACCTTCCATAACATGGATTTTTCCATAAATTGAAAGCAAAGCAATGATGCAAAGCCCAAAATAGATAAGATTTCGGCGTTGGATGTACTCGCTTTTTTTCATCCATTTATCAACAGCAGAGACGAATAGTCTGATAGCTATTCCTACACCCCAGATGATAGCGACCATGAAAAATCCTTTTTTGAAAATCTTCCACTCATTGTCGGAAAGACCATTGGTCTCTAAATCCTCCAACTTGAAAAACAAGGGGAATATACTCCCAGAAAGTGAGAAAGCAAGTGAAAAAATGCAGTGAATAGGCACAGTTTCATTGGAGGAGTTGGGTAGGGATTGGTTCAATAAAATGAACGAGACCGTAGGTTGGAAAATGTACAAGTTGGTGTTCGGAATAGAAGAATGAATGAGAATATCAAAGACAAACACAACTGGACTCCCCAACTGAGATGGACGGTCCCTGTAGGGGTCAAGAAGAACCTTCTAGATGGGGTCATGAAAAAAAAGGATTAGGAAAAGACACCATGACAACCCCTCGACCCTCTTCATTATGTGTGCTATTTCGCTTTGTCTGACGGTTAGAGAAAGAGAAATAGTGTTTGAAACGAGGAGGGCGCGTGAGAAGAACCTTCTAGATGAGGTCATGAAAATGTTATTTTGGGGAAAAAATTATCAAAGAAAACGACAACAGCTGGCATTTAGATGATGGATGAGCAGACCTAAACAGTTGTAATAGACCAGATTAGTGGTGTTAATTGAAGGGAGAACAGTTGATTTAAGGATGGTCTGGGAAAGAGTGTTTGGAGTTTCTAGAATATTCTCTGTGAAGGATAGACCCAGGTCCTTCGTGGTGGTATCCGTCCCGACGTCATAATTTTTTCTAGTGTTTACGGACCCATAAGAACTCTGTTTGAGGACGAACATTTGCAAACTGAACGTATACGGCTTCTACCAAATTTTTTCGTTCTTACACAGGTGGTTCGCGTACCGACGTACCTCCATAGTGCTGTTCTGTCAGTTAACACTAAAATAACTAATGACAGTAGTCGTCAAAATTTGGAGAAAAACATCCATTGTGAAACCAAAATTTATTCAGTAAAAACACAAAACTTTTAGAAATTGGAAATTTTTTGACATTTAGGACGAGAGAGATCAATTGAAATCGATGAGAAAAAGTTGAACCGATAGGAGATTGATTACTTTTTCCTAATTCTTCTGGAAAAATGCTCTGACCGCATTATTGAACCGAGTGGAGAGTGGGATTTCTTCTTTGACCTCTAAATATCCAACGTGAGCTGCTGGTTGTGCTGAAGCGCTTGGTCTGAAGAAGAAACAGCTTTAGTATAGAGAAGTACGATGATAACCCAGCTCAAGAAGGTGAAAACGGTTCAAAAACCAGGTTACTAGCTCAATTTTGAAAAGAGTTACGTCGTTTTTTAGTTCGTTGGACTAATTTTCTTAAGGAGTTAACCTAATCTCTAATTGGTATAATTTGAGAGATACATATTCAAAACCATATCAGTTTACCTACCTTTTCTCTACCTTGACAGTTTTCAATTCGACTTCTTCTTCTTCTTTTGCTTCTTTCAACTTGAGCTTTCCCATCAGAATAGCCAACATGTCACATGTACTTGAAGCGCATATCAAAGAAAAAGTAAACTGAATGATGAGGAAATTTAGGTTCTCCTTGTGATCAACTGACTCGATGATTGATCTATAGAAGAAACCGATTTGAACGGTTACCAGGATTACCAATAAGATTTCATAAACTCTTCCGGATTTCTGCTTCCATTCACAAAATTCTTCGTTGGGAGTGATGAAAATAACGTAAGAGGCATGAAAAATGTTAATGATACCAAATACGAAGAATTCATCCACTTTTCCTCTCTGCGAACATTCGATTTTAGCAATAATCGCAAATGTTGCAATGATGCCAAGTCCACAAAAAATATTATTCCGGCATTTTGTGTACACACTGGTTTTTCTCCATAGATGGATAACACATAAGAGTAGCTTGACAATAGTTAATACGCTCCAGATGAGACCGATAATGCCAGCCCCTGTTTTGAAGTGCTCCCAGTTTTTTTCTGAAGCTTTTTTGTGAAAAAACTTGGCAATAATTGAACCATACTGCAATGCAATGAGAGCGTTGATGAAGAATGCTGTGAATAGGCACAGTTTCATTGGAGGAAATGGGTAAGGATTGATTCAACAGAGTACGCGAGACCGTAGGTTAGAAAATGTACAAAATAGTGTTTGGGATGGAAGAATGAATGAGAATATAGAAGACAAACACAACCGGCGTCCCCAACTGAGATGAGCGGTCTCTGTAGGGGTCACGAAGAACCTTCTAGATGGGGTCACGAGAAAGTTCTCATGGGGAAAAAATTATCAAAGAAAACGACAACAGCTGGCAATTAGATGATGGATGAGCAGACCTAAACAGTTGTAATAGACCAGATTAGTAGTGTTAATTGAAGGGAGAACAGTTTGTTCATGCATGGTCTGGGAAAGAGTACTTGGAGTTTCTAGAATATTCTCTGTGACGGATAGACACTAAAACTAGCTGTCAGGTGTCTCGCGGTGCAATTTGATTTAAAAAAAACCATTGATTTTAAGACAAATTTTATTCAGTGAGACCAACAAGACACCAAAAGAAAACATTATTATTATAGCAAACAGCACCCGTAGCTACAGCGCATTATTTTTATTTAGGCATACCCAGTACTGTATGCTCCAAGCAGCATATCTCGATTGCCTTTAGAGCTATCAAAAAATATTTAACATAAGAAATGTTAAGCAAGACATTTTGAACATTTTACTAGTTGATTACTTTTTGATAGCTTTTAAGACAACCGGGATATGATGCTTGGAACATAGAGTGTACTTGAATTAGAGTATTCACGGTTTTGACGCGCCTGGTCGCATATAATCGTACATCTTCACAAAGTCTGGTTTCTCCAAATCTTCTGAGATTGTAGCTGATTTTGGACTGTAACAGAAACTTGTTAATCTAGGAAAAAAAAACTAAAATTTACCTTTTCTTATTCGCATCCACTTGAACAGATTCCAGCTCCATCTCCTCCTTGAATTTGAGCTTTCCCATGTAAATAGCATAGAGCTCCAATGTACTCGTTGCACAGATCAAAGCAAATGCGATTTGATAAACAACGGTGGCCTTGGCGGCTCCAGAAACAAGTGGATAAAAAGCAATGGAATGGATGGCAACAAGGATGCCAAAGAACAACACAAAGGTCCAACTGCACTGCTTCTTCCATTCATAATCATTGACGGATTTGTAGATGAACAACCGATAAGAGGCAGCGATCAAACTGACTATGAAAAGCACAGCCATTTCGAGGATTTCTTCCCTTTTTTCATTCACAATATCTTCCAGAGGAAATCTAGCGAAAAATGCCGCAACTGCAATTAAAGCAAGTCCATGAACAAGGTTTAACAGGATCCGGTCGTTTTTTGGAACCTTAGCACACTTCTGCCAACCGTCAACGCATTTTTTGAAGAAATAAGCCATAATCCAAGGCAGGCAACAGCCAATGAACAGGACAAGAGCCTGCCCCCGAACCTTTCTTATATCATTTTGAGAAAGCACATTGATATTTAGAAGAGCTTGCTCAAAACAAACACAAAAAGTGTAGAAAGCGGTTAGAAATGTTGTGAATAAGAATAGCATCTTGTTAAGAAAAGGTTCAGATGCGACAGAAACGACGACAGACTGAATGAAGAGGGCCTGGTGGAGTCGTTTGAGTGCAAGGCAGGTGGAGGCTGCAGGATTAGGAAAAGACACCATGACAACTCCTCAACCCTCCTCATTATGTGTGTTATTTCGCTTTGTCTGACGGTTAGAGAAAGAGAAATAGTGTTTGAAACGAGGAGGGCCCCAGTGAAGAACCTTCTAGATGGCGTCATGAGAATGTTCTATTGAGGAAAAAATTATCAAAGAAAACGACAACAGCTGGCGATTAGATGATGGATGAGCAGACCTAAACAGTTGTAATAGACCAGATTAGTAGTGTTAATTGAAGGGAGAACAGTTGGTTTATGGATGGTCTGGGAAAGAGTATTTGGAGTTTCTGGAATATTCTCTGTGGGTACTAAACTAGCATTAGCGCATCAAAAGCTGTATTTTCAGATGTCTTACAGTGCAATTTGAATTAAAAAAAACCATTGATTTCAAGACAAAATTTATTCAGTGAGACCAGAAATTCAAACATAATTAATTCAAAAAGAATTTAAAGAACATATTATTATAGCAAAGAGCACCTTTAGCTACCGTACATTCTGCGATTTAGGCACACCATCTCGAATCTTGATCTTACTTGAAGTACTCAAAGTGTACTGAGTCTTCAGTTGGGTTTGTTCTGAAAAAATTTTATTTGGAATCTTTCGAAAAATTTTGTGAATTTACCTCTTCTTATCATCGACCACTTGAACCGATTCCAGTTCCACTCCCTCCTTCAATTTGAGCTTTCCAGTGGAAATCGCATAGAGTTCGAGTGTACTGGTAGCACAGATCAACGCAAAAGCGATTTGATAAACGAAGGTAAACTCGGTGGCTTCAGAAACCAGCGGATAAAAAGCAATGGTATGGATGGCAACTAGGATTCCAAAGAAGAACACAAAGACCCAACTGCAATGCTTTTCCCATTCATAATCTTTGGCGGGTTTGTAGATCAAAAAACGGTAAGCAGCAGCAATACAATTGACGAAGAAGAACAAAACTAGCTTGGCCTCACCCTCCATTTCTTTACTTGGTTCACCGAGGTTTGCGAGAAATAATCTAACCGGAAACGCAAAAATTGCAATAAGGGAGAGTCCACTTATGATACTGTCTTGAGCTCGTTTGTCTTTCGCGAGCTTACGACACTTTTGGCGACAGTGCATGAACTTTTTAAGAGCATAAACCATGATCCAAATTGAACAAAGGCAGCGAACATGTTGAGAATATGCTCCCACTCCTGTTTTGGAGCATCACGGGAGATCATATCAATTATTATGAGAGATTGCTCAACAGAAACACAAAGAGTGTAGAAAGCGGTTAGAACTGTTGTGAATAGAAATAGCATCATGTAAAAAAAAAGGTTCAGATGCAACAGAACAACGACAGGAAAGTGAGGTGGAATGGTTTGAATACAAGGCAAATGGAGACAGCGGATAATGAGAAGAACCTTCTAGATTGGGTCAGAATGAGCGAACAAAACCATCTGGTTATTAGATGAAGAATGAGCAGATCTAAACAGTCGTAATAGACCAGATTAGATAGTGCTAATTGAAGTGAGAACTGTTGGTTTAGGGGATGGTCTGGGAAAGAGTATTTGGATTTTCTAGATTTGGATTTTCAGTGAAGGATAGATACTAAAACTGGCATTAACAGCTAAAAATCGTTCAATCCGAAAGAAATTTTGGAGCCCGACCCTGTCATCCTAAGGAACCATTTTATGATATGCCTTCACTAAAACGTTCATATGACGGTTGTGCGTGGAAGTATGGAAGAGTTGTCAACAAGCAAAATATTATTCGTGCGTTTTTACATATTTTCTTAGTTGATCACTTTTTCTAGCTGCTCTGGCAGCAGAGTTATGATGGTCCAAACTGCAGAAGCCCATAACTTACAGGACTGGCATAACTAGATGGTATGCGCTCACCAAAATGTTTATATCTCAGCCGTAAGTGGAGGTATTAAGAAGTTGTCAACTGGTAAAATATTATTCTCAACATTTCACACATTTTATCAGTTAAAAACTTTTCCCTAGCTGCTCTGGCAGCTGAGTTATGATGCACCAAACCGCAAGCGCTAATCTAGTTCAGCTGTTATATCTAACACTCAGTCTAAGGAATGTGGAAGAGTGGCATAGAATACAAATGACGGATTAGAGTTTCAAATAATGGCCTAGAATTCCAAACGATGATCTAGAATTCCAAATGGCGGGTTGAGATTACACCTGAAGGTCTAAATTTCACAATGCTGGCCTATGGTTCCAAACAGGGGCCTAAAGTTTCGAATAGGGGCTTAGAATTCGAAATGAAGTCCTAGAATTTCCAAAAAAAAAGTTAAAAAGGAGTCCTAGAACTTCTGAAAAATAAAAAAATAGATAAATTGAAAATGAGAATTTATTATGTAAATAAACGCTTTTTTTCACAAAAACAATAAAATTATTTTCAAATCACATACACACGGTCGTTGCCGATAGACAAGGTTCTAGTCGCTTCCTTTGGTTTTTCGGTAGTCACAGTCGTCAGCTCTTCTCCATTTCGCTCATCCAATTGCAACTTTCCCATCAAAATCATCAGTATCTCAATGGAGCTAGTCGTGCCAATAAGTCCAGAAGCGATTTGAAAGCAAATGATATCAGTCTGTTCTTGGTTCCTGACGGCAGCGATAAATACTGAAAGAATCGCGAGGAGATTCACAGTAACAGCAACACAGACACATCCAAGTTGATATCCCGAGAACTTGAAATTCCACTTGCACTTATTGGCGGGTCCCTCCACGAAAATGAAGTAGAATGATGCGAAGGATGTGGCAAGAAGATAGAGAAAGATGAGGATATCAACCTGTATTGATCATAAATATACTATGAAGGGTTTTGGGGGAAAAACTCACTTTTTTCATATTTGCAGAATCGTAAAATACGACTCTTCCGACAATTGAACACAATGCGATGAAGCCGAGTCCGATGAGAATATTGTTTCGGTTCCGTTGGTATTTAGTGAGCTTCAAGCAGGTTTGTGCACAAGTCACAAACTTTTTGAGAAGGAAAACCGCGATCCAACCCAGTGCAGAAAGGAAATAAAAGAATAAAAAGTACTCCATATCATCTTTGCTGAATTTTACATGAATGATCCATAAAATCAATGGGAGTAGGTATACAAAGCCGGTGAATAGGATGGCAAGAAACGCGGATGCCAGGATAGCCATGGTTTGTTTTATCGACCAGAATTCCTTAATGACCTATACAACAAAAAATGCAACAGAAAGACGACAGACCGAAGAGGGTCTGACTACAAGGTAGATGGAGGCCGTAGGTATTAGGAAAATACACCATGGCAATACCCACCCATTCTGTGTGCTATTTTGCTTTGTCTGACGGTTAGAGAAAGAGAAATAGTGTTTGAAAAAAGGAGGGCCTTAGTAGTGACATGGTGTATTTTCGTAAAAGAACCTTCTAGATGGGGTTGAGGTCATGAGAATGTTCTATTAGGGAAAAAATGATCAAAGAAAACGACAACAGCTGGCAATTAGATGATGGATGAGCAGACCTAAACAGTCGTAATAGACCAGATTAGTAGTGTTAATTGAAGGGAGAACAGTTGGTTTATGGATGGTCTGGGAAAGAGTATTTGGAGTTTCTAGAATATTCTCTGTGAATGATAGACACAAAGTGAACAAAGAAAAGAACAACATCTGGCGATTACATAAGAGACACCAACTGAGTTCCTATTCTCATTCGCGTTCTATCATCTACCTACCGATTCTCTCGTTACTACCATCTTGTTCATAGACTGTCACTCTTCTGTTTTTTTTTCGTTAAAACAACCATGGCTATCATGGCAACCGCGTTTCTTGCCATCCTATGCACCGGCTTTGTATACCTACTCCCATTGATTTTATGGATCATTCATGTAAAAATGAGCAAGGGAGATATGGAGTACTTTTTATTCTTTTATTTCCTTTCTGCACTGGGTTGGCTGGCGGTGTTTCTTCTCAAAAAGTTTGTGACTTGTGTACAAACCTGCTTGGAGCTCACTAAATACCAACGGAACCGAAACAATATTCTCATCGGACTCGGCTTCATCGCATTGTGTTCAATTGTCGGAAGAATCGTATTTTACGATTCTGAAAAGTTAGAAAAAGTGAGTTTATTCCCCAAAGCCCTTCATAGTATATTCATGATCAATACAGACTGATATCTTGATCATTCTCTACCTTCTTGCCACATCCTTCGCATCATTCTACTTCATTTTCGTGGAGGGACCCGCCAGTAAGTGCAAGTGGAATTTCAAGTTCTCGGGATATCAATTTGGATGTCTCTGTGGTGCTGTCACTGTGAATCTCCTCGCAATTCTTCTAGTATTTATCGCTGCCGTCAGAAACCAAGAACGGTCTGATATCATTATCATTTGCTTTCAAATCGCTTCGGGACTTATTGGCACGACTAGCTCCATTGAGATACTGATGATTTTGATGGGAAAGTTGGAAATGGATGAGCAAAATCGAGAAGAGCTGACGACTGTTACAACCGAAAAACCAAAGGAGGCGACTAAAACCTTGTCAATCGGCAATGACCGTGTGTATGTGATGTGAAAAGATTTTCTTGTTTTTGTGGAAAAAAAACGTTGGTTTACATAATAAATTTTTCATTTTCAATTTTTTGAAAGTGGTTTTTTTCACATCCGAATCGGATAGAATTGGAGCACATTGTCTTGAAGATGCAGTCCTAAAGTGTCATTTTATGAGATTCCTTCATTAAAAGGGTCATATCTTTTTTATTAGTGGAGATATAAAAAAGTTGTCAACTAACAAAATAATTTTTTTTCAACTTTTACATATTTCCTTAGTTAACCACGTTTGTCTAGCTGCTTTGGCAGCTGAGTTAGGATGCTCCAAACTGCAGAAGCCCATTACTTGCATGATTGGCATAACTAGATGGTATGCTCTCCCCAAAATGTTCATATCTCAGACGTCAGTGGAGGTATAAAAAAGTTGTTAACTAACAAAATATTATTCTTAACATTTCACACACTTCCTTAGTTGATCACTTTTATCTAACTGCTTTGGCAGCTGAGTTATAATGCTCCAAACTGCCAGCGGTAATCTAGTTCAGCTGTTATCTAAAATCTAGGCCAGGGAATGTAAAATGATGAACAAGTATTTCGAAAAGTGGCCTAGAATACCAAACAATGACCTACAACCCCCTATAATTCTAAATGCTGGCCTAGAATTCCAAATAGCGGCCTAGAATTCCAAATGGGACCTAGAATTTCAAATGAAGGCCTGGAGTTCTAAATATGAGTCCCAATTATGCAGTCATCTTGTACCCTAGGCCACTAGTCGATATTCTAGGCTGTAAATTGCGATTTGCAGCCGTCATTGTAATCTTGGAGCAATGATTCAAAATCCTAGTCCACCATTCGGTACCCTAGGCCACCATTCGGTACTCTAGGCCATCATTCAAGGTGGTAGGTCACTATTTGTAATTCTAGGCCGTCATTTGGAATCCTAGGCCAACACAAGACACATTCTGAGAAAATGTTTTCATTATGTACTTGAAACCAAGCTTAATCTCATACCAGAAACCACCTGGGCTTTTATAAATAATTGGTGTAGGGGTTCTTATAGATCCTGACTTCTTTGTTGTAGTGGTCACTGTACCAACCGAAATCAGTTCAATGTCTCTTCCAGCCTTTTTCAGTCGTAGTTTTACTCACATGGACAGCTAACTTCAAAACCGCCAATTTATAGAAAATTCAGAACTCAGGTGAGAAAAACGTTCCCTTGTGAAGAGCAAATTCTTTTGGCTCTGCTAAAAAATCTATATTCTCGACTTAAATTCTGAGCCAAATAGTCATCAAACCAGAAAAAATATTTATTGAGAAACAAAATGTATTGATTAAAAAGCTTCCAAATTTATAATCAAACACAAAACTGCTTGCCTTGAACGACATCTCCAGAAACCTTCTTCTCCTTCTTTCCATTGGAAACTCTTTTAACAATAACTTGAGTTGGAACATTTTTGCGTGCGGTTGGTCTGAAAAAATTAGATTATTATCAAATTGAAAAAATACTGTGTTGCGGTTTTGGTGCCAACTTGGCGGAGCGTAAGTGGGCGGAGCTGAAAAACTCAAAACTTTACCTCTCGACAGACTTCTTCAACTTGAGATTTCCGATCAGAATTGCATATAAGTCGAAAGAGCTCAAAGCCCAGATAATAGAGAGGACGACTTGATAGAGAACGTAAATATCGCGATTTTCCGATTTTACATGTTTATCGATTATTGAAGCATACAGGAAGAAAAAATGCACAACGGCCAGAAAGCACTGAACACATTCGTAGCACCTGCTGGTCTTGCTATCATATTCGTATTCCTTGGCAGACTTTCGGATGAGCAAGAAGTAAGAGGCGGAAAACGACGTGGCAGCAAAGAATAGACGGGCGTCAGTGCAAAAAAATTGACATTTGCCCAAGCATGCAACGTAAAATATGATCAAATAACCCGATACAACTTTACTCCAGGACCGATTCTGATCTGGAGCTGCGTAATCGATTAGTCTCTTCAAAATATAGACTACAATCCAGGTGACACAGAAAATAGCGATAATCAAGCTCCAGTCTTGATCCTTCTTGGAAAGCACATTGAAATACACGAATATAGTATAGAGAACAGTGAAGAGTCCGGTGAATAGGCACGGCATCTCCAAGAGATGTGAATAATCGACTCGGATCGATAGGTGTGAGGCCCAAATTCAGAGGGGTTCGGTATTTGGAACAGAACTCAACTGACTGACCAAAGTGTAGAATGGTTTGAGTGCAAGGGAGGTGGAGGCCGCAGGTAATAGAACAAGGAAAAAAATCACGACCCTCCTCGTTATGTGTCCTATTTCAGTTTCTCTGACGGTAAGAGAAAGAGAAACAATGTTTGAAACATGGAGGGCCGCACTGGTGCGCGTAGTGACATTTTCGTAATAGTGAGAAAAACCTTCTAGATGAGGTCATGGGAAAATGGAGAGACTATGGAACTACACGTAACGGTCAAAACTTCAAAAAACTGGCCTAGGATTCCAAATGAGGGCTTAGAAATTCAGATAAGGGCCTAGAATTTCAAATGACTGCCTAGATTTTTGGGGCGAATTCAAAAAAATTTGGAAAAACAGTATTTATTATTTATTTGAACCAAGTTTAATATTCATACCAGTAACCACCTGGGCTTTTATAAACCATTGGTGTGGGAGTTCTCATGGGTCCTGACTTCCTTGTATTGGTGGTTGCCGTGCCAACTGACATCAGTTCAATATCTCTTCCAGCTTTTCTCAATCGAAGCTTCCCCAAAAAAACCGTCAGAATCTCCATGCAGCTTGAAGTGCCAATGAGTCCGAAAATGATTTGATGGAAGATCACAGCTCTCTGATCCGTATTTTGAACAGCTGGGATGTAGATCAAAATGAAGTTCAGGATGAGAACAATGCAAAAATAGGCTTGAAAAGTTCTGGAAGACGTCAGGTCCCATTTGCATTTTTTGGCGGATCCATGGATGAAAATGATGTAGAAGGAGGCGGAGATGTTGGCGGAGATTGCAATGAAATAGGGGTTCTGCAATTTATAGTGGTAGTGTAGATTCTCTAAGGGTGCATGGGCCTCCAACTAGTGTCCAGAGGCCCACGCGCCTTTAAAATGTAAAAAGAATGAATGAAACTCACCGACAAAACTTTTTGAATATCGTACAGAGCAGCGAGTCTCCCCAAAATCGATAACATCATTATGAATCCGAGTCCAATGAGAATACTATTACGATGTCCGTCATATTTAGTGACTTTTGCATGTTTTTGTATATTGGACACAATTTTCTTAAGGACAAAAACCAGGAGCCAGGTCAGAGCACAAAGAAGAATGATGGAAAGTAGCTCAGCTAGGATTTTGGTCTGTTTGTACTTGTAGTATCGATGGGAATAGAAAGTGACTTCAAGTAAAAAGTCAAGAGAAAAGTATAAAATTGCTAGAAAAGGGGTTATCAGGAATATCATTTCTCTGGATTTTAGGTAATTCAGGGAATTAGAGGGGGTAAGCAAGACGATGGATGACAAAAAACTGTGAATGTGAGGGTTGCAGGTTAGCTATGGTGGTCAGGCAGGTGAAGGGAACGAGAAGAAATAGGCAAGAGAAGAACAAAGAAGGTCTTTCTTGAGAAGACAAAGGGATTATAACAGAATAATTATGCGAATTTTGACAGATTAGTGTGACAGGATGATTGATGTTTCATTTTAATTGACCAATATTCTTTTTTTTACCTCATCTAGAAGGTTCTTCTCACTATCGGAGGTCTCCACCTGCCTTGTATTCAAACCACTCCACTCTTGGTCACAACTATCGATCCAAGTCGACTACTCACATCTTCTTCAAAATGCCGTGCCTAATCACCGGACTATTTACTGTTCTTCATACTGTATTCGTGTATTTCGAAGTGCTTTCCAAGAAGGATCAAGACTGGAAATGGATTATCGCTATTTTCTGTCTAACCTGGACCATTTTCTATCTGCTGAAAAGACTTTTGGGTGTAAATCCCTGTAAAAAGGAGCGGTACGGGGGTAGTTTTACTCTTGGCACCGGAGTCATCTGCCTCCTCGCCCCATCGGCCAAAATTCATATTCTGGAGTTGAAAGCAGGTGGGGAAAGCACCGATACCTTTCTCTTCTTCACTACCACATGCTTCTGCGCCGCCTACTTTCTGCTCATTCGGAAACCTGCCAAGGAACTCGAATGGAGTAACAAGCCCAGCTGGGAATTCGATTTTATTCAATGCATTCTTGCTGTAAACCATTTATTCTTCCTCTATGTAACAGTGATTGTAACAGTGGGTGACCGGGTCGAAATCACGGATGAGACGGAACGCAACACCTTCATTTTCCATCGAATTATCCTCGCCGTGATGGCCGCTTTGACATGTTTTGATCTATGCGCGTATGTGATGGGAAAACTCAATCTGAAGGAGTCATTGTAGGATAATCAGAGGTAAGGCTGAACTTTTTGAGTTTTTTTTTAAATTAACCATGTATTAGAATATCGGTCCTGGTTGAATGTTCTGATGGGTCATATTATTTTTTTTCTATTTGATAATATTTGAAGTTTTTCAGACCAATCAAAAATGTTCCATCTGGTGTTATTGTCGGGGAAGGTTTCTGGAGATGCCATTGAAGGCAAGCAGTTTTGTGTTTCAATATCGATTTGAGAGCTTTTTACTCAAAAAATTTTGTTTCTCAATAAATATTTTCTTCTGGTTCGATGACTATTTGACACGGAATTCAAGTCGAGAATATAGACTTTTTCCTTTTTAAGTGGTACATCGCCAAAAATTTTGAAAATTTGAATTCTCGCCAAACAATTTGAAAATTCAAGTTCCCACCAAATTGTTCAAAATTTGAATTCCCGCCAAAAATTTGGAAAATTCGAATAACCGCCAATTTTTTAAAAATTTGAACGCCCGCGAAAATGAGATTCTGGAAACCTCAAATACACTCTTTCACACTATCTGAAATCAACTATTCATACTTCGGTCAGCACTATCTTATCTGGCCTACCCGTTGGTTATCTAATCGCCAGGTGTTTTTTTGTTCGTAACTGTCTTCTTTCATGTACACATTGAATTTGGACCTATATTTTCTCCTTCAACCTCAGATCTTCTAAAGATGCCATACCTATTCACTGGAGAGTTCACTTTTCTCTATACTCTAACCGTATGTCGTGATGTGCTTCTAAAGTCGGATCCAGGCTGCAGTTTGATTATTTACTGCTTGACGTTGATCGGTGTCTATTTTCTGAAGAGACTAATCGATTACCAAGTTCCAAAACAGGATCGGTCCTGGTATAAAGTCCTAATTGGCCACGTGATCTTCAATTGTATTGCACCACTGGGTAAAATGTTTTGCACTGAAACTGTTTTACTTTTTGCTGCTACTGTCTTTTTTTCCACCTTCTATACTCTCATCCGTGACTCTGCAAAGGAATTTGAATGGGATAACAAGACAATTCAATACTTCGAAGGTGTTCAGGGATTTCTTGCCGTTTGCCAATTTTTCTTCCTACATGTGTCAGTTATTTATGAATGTGACAAAAGGAACAATATGTACATCATGAATCAAATCTTCTTATCCGTGCTGTGGGCTTTCAGCTCGTTTTATCTATGTGCAATTCTGATGCGAAAGCTCAAATTGAAAGAGAGTGTCGAGAGGTAACTTTTTCTTGAAATTTTTTTTATAATTGAGATATTTTTCAGACCGGACGAAACCGAAAATCCAGTGGTTGGTGAAGACCCCGTACTCCCAGCTGAAGATGCCATTCAAGGCGATTAATTGATTTTTTTTTAATTTTTCGGCTAGTATATTCCAGGGCTTGATCATAGATAGTCTCAAATCTTGTGAAAACATCACTCAACATCATTTTCGTGCATTTCTAGATTAATAAAGTCCGAATCGGTACTTTGAGGCAATATATGAGAAGTTTGGCTTTCAGAAATTTGTGTTTTTCGATGAAAATGAGCCTAGAAGTGCCTTGAGGCACTGCGAAACATGTCTTGATATTCAGCCCGAAGTGGTAAAAACCAGCGAAGAACACGGTTATGACATTATCTCGCGTGACTATGTTGAAAAATTTTCGGAGCGAATCGGAAAATTGAAAAAATTCACAAAAATCTGAAATTTTCAGCATAAAGGAGGAGAGCTAAATCCTATTTAGCATCAGCAGAGACAGAAGCTGTTAGAACCCACAAGAGAATAGACCTCTACCGCATAGGACCGAAATCCAGGGCAGCAGCACGAATACTCCCATCAGGCCTATTTAGCATAGGAAGAAACGGAAGCTGTTAGAACCCACAAGAGAATAGACCTCTACCGCATAGGACCAAAATCCAGGGCAGCAGCACGAATACTCCCATCAGGCCTATTTAGCATTGGAAGAAACGGAAGCTGTTAGAACCCACAAGAGAATAGACCTCTACCGCATAGGACCAAAATCCAGGGCAGCAGCACGAATACTCCCATCAGGCCTATTTAGCATTGGAAGAAACGGAAGCTGTTAGAACCCACACGAGAATAGACCTCTACCGCATAGGACCAAAATCCAGGGCAGCAGCACGAATACTCCCATCAGGCCTATTTAGCATTGGAAGAAACGGAAGCTGTTAGAACCCACACGAGAATAAACCTCTACCGCATAGGACCGAAATCCAGGGCAGCAGCACGAATACTCCCATCAGGTCTATTTAGCATAGGAAAAAACGGAAGCTGTTAGAACCCACAAAAGAATAGACCTCTACCGCATAGGACCGAAATCCAGGGCAGCAGTACGAATACTCCCATCAGGCCTATTTAGCATAGGAAAAAACGGAAGCTGTTAGAACCCACAAGAGAATAGACCTCTACCGCATAGGACCGAAATCCAGGGCAGCAGTACGAATACTCCCATCAGGCCTATTTAGCATAGGAAGAAGCGGAAGCTGTTAGAACCCACAAAAGAATAGACCTCTACCGCATAGGACCGAAATCCAGGGCAGCAGCACGAATACTCCTATCAGGTCTATTTAGCATAGGTAGAAACGGAAGCTGTTAGAACCCACAAGAGAATAGACCTCTACCGCATAGGACCTGTGCTGGATATTCTATCGCACTCTTTTTTCTCTTTCTCAAACTGTAAGGAATTACACTTTGTCCGCTGACTCATGTTGATTGTCAACAGGAAGCAACAAAGTGCATTCCAATATCTTTATTTTCTCTATATTGTTTTATTGTTTTTCAACTCCTCCCACATTTTTCTGTATAAAAGCACTGTGAGAGAAACCTCACGGTGTGTGTGCTTAACCAAGATAAAGGATTTGAGAATAGGACCGAAATCCAGGGCAGCAGCACGAATACTCCTATCAGGCCTATTTAGCAGGCCTATTTAGCATAAGGAGCTGTTAGAACCCACAAGAGAATAGACCTCTACCGCATAGGACCGAAATCCAGGGCAGCAGCACGAATACTCCCATCAGGTCCATCAGGTGACCGAAGTCAATATGTTGGCACCTCAACTCTCTCCGGATCTATTTAGCATTGGGAAAAACGGACGATATCAAATTGCTGTTAGAATCCTATGGAGAGTTGACAACGGGTGACCGAAGTCAACATGTTGGCACCTCAACTCTCTCCGGATCTATTTAGCATCGGCGAAGAAACGAAAGTACGACAACCCAACTGATTCGAAATACGAATGTATTTCGAATGCGGAGCAAACGAAAAATGAATCGTAGAAAAAATAAATTGAAAAAAGGACACGGAAAACGTGATCTTTTAAACTGATATTTGTATCGAATTCACGTCTCTTGGGGACGTAAAATAATTCAATGAATAACTCTCTTCAGGATTCCATTACCATAGGGAAAATATACTGAAACTAGACACCCAACTTTTAATTCCACCGCGTTCAAGGAAATTCTACGAGTACTCTCTACAGGAATTTTATCATAATAGGCATGAAGAAGCTAACATACTCATTCTTCACATAGGAAGAAAACTAATCTATCAAATATAATGATGCCTCATTTAGCAGCATATTACTCATCTAACTTCCCTATTGAAAGTACCTTTTCTCCATTCGATTCCGCTTCGAGTCCACTGAAGCTGCTCCCTTGTGCCGCTGCATCCAATCCTGTCCAATCGCCGCCCTCGCATCCGGGGATCTGTAAACACATCAGTATTTACTTGTTCGAGAGTGATAAATAGAATCATGGACAGGGCACAAATTAGGAGGGGATCCCAAAAAAAAGGTAGACGAGATAATGACTAATTGCCAAAGACAGACTGCCCCAGTATGGATTAGGAGTGATCGTGTGGGGAGGAGGCGGAGTCAACCCAGCTAGGATGGGGCGGAGTCGCGAAAAAAGAAGACGGGGCATCCGCTACCTTTCAGCGCCAGTCAATGCTTTGAAGAACGTACCTTTAGCCTGATTCTTGTGGGCGTCCTCCTTCAATCGTTGGAGTCGAATGATCCCCGAGTCCGTCACCGCTCATCGAACTGAAATCAAAATTTTTTCAAAAATTTTCTCATTTTTAATTCATTCTTGCCTTACGAATGATCCATACTCACTGCTCTCGAACTGCTTGGCAGTTGCTGGCTCTGGAAAATTTTGGCAAAGAGAGCACACAAAAAATCTAAACCGTACCTGTGTTTCTTTCTTCTTCGCTCCCTTCGCACGGATTTGTGGCGCAGAATCGTCTGAAAACGGATAGATAGAATGCGTGAAGAAGTGAGAGAAAGAACCAGAAGCGAAAAAAAAGACAAAGAGCAAAAAACGAGCGACCAGCCAGCGGGTGGCACTGATGTGAAGAATGACGAGAAATCGGAGAAGGATTGACCAACGAGACGAAGAAATGACAATAATTCCCGCCCGCGCTCAATGAAAAGGTCAATAGATCAAAAAAGGAACGGGTTGGTCAGTAGAACAGGGCGGAATTAAAAAAAAAAACGTTAAAAAAACCGAATTTGACCTTCCCACGTGAATGATTTGTCATTGTACGCAAACACCACGCTCTGCAAGTTTGCGGCTGGTGTGTATTAGACAAAATATAAATTTTCGTTGATTTTCTTATTTTTCGGCGGTTTTTAATCGATTTTAGGCGATTTTCTTGATAAATTTCCATGTTCCAGCGACGAAAACGAAAAAAATCGGCCATTTCAATAAATTCCGACAAAAATTTTACTCAAAATTGGCGGAATTTCAATTTTTGGCAGTTTTTTGAGAAATGTTGCTTTAAATCGGTTTCAGCTCTATTTTTCTGTCATTTTTCGCTTTTTTTCCTTTAGTTTTGTCTGACGAATCCATTTTTTTCTGATTGTCGTTGTACGCAAACACCACGCTCCGCAAGTTTGCGGCTGGTGTGCATTAGACAAAATAAATTTTCGTTGATTTTCTTTTTTCCGGCGGTTTTTTAATCGATTTTCGTTGATTTCTTCGATAATTTTTCATTTTTCTAGCGAAAAAAAACTAATAAAATTGACTATTGCAATAAATTCCGATAAAAATTATACAGTTTTGGCTGTTTTTTGAAAGATTTCGCTTTGAAGCGGTTTTTCTATCATTTTTTGTTTTTTCTCTCTTTTTCTCTCTAGTTTGTCTGATAAATCCAGTTTTTCTATTTTTTCAGAAAAACCCTCGAAAATCGATCGCCGAAACTCTACAACTCGAACACAATCGTTTGAAAACTCGACCGGTTTTTTGCCGATGTGAGTCATCTGATCTCTCATCCATCACAGGTATTTTTGATCTACCTTTCCCGAGAATTCTAATCGATATATTTCAGTCCATTCCATCGGATATCACCCAAATCCTCCGAAGATGCCGTTTCAATTCACAGGACTTTTCGCTGTTCTCTATACTTTATTTGTGTACTCAAATGTTCTTCTCAAGGAGGATCAAAACTATAAAATGATTATCATCGCTTTCTGTGCCGCGTGGATTTTAGTCTATTTGTTGAAGAAACTTCATGATTGTAGTGAGTATCCGGGTCGATTCGCTCGACACAAAGATACGATTGCAACCGGTCTGATCATCTTCAATGTCGACGCCGCCAATACCAAACATCACCTTTTCAATTTGGCTAAAAGATGTGAGGAGAGCGCTGAAAACGAGGACGATTTCATGGTATTCCTGAGCGCCACTCTCCTGTTCGCCTCCTACTTTTTGCTCATCCGTAAGTCTTCGAAGGAATGTGAATGGGATAAAACGATCAGTTGGAAATACGAACCTATTCCATACTTTCTCGCCGTCTGCCATCTAATCTTCCTCTATTTGCCATTGGTTGATGAGAAAGTCAAAGCGACGGATTACAATATTTTCGTTTTCTATCAAGTCGCCCTCTCCGTTATTTGGGCTTCGAGCTGTTTCGAATTATGTGCAATTATGATGGAGAATCTCAAGCCGAAGAATTCTGTTGAGGATAACAAAAGGTAGAGCTGGGTTTTCTGATTTTTTTTCACGAATTGCGATTCTTTCAGACCAACCCATATCGCACATATATTGGTTGATGAAGGAATCCCGCTCGAAACTGTCAACAATGCCGCCGAAGGAGTTCTCATTGAGAAAAAGACCAATTAAAACTGAAGATTTACTATTATTTGATTACATATTTGGAAAGTTGCTGAATAAATTTTGGTTTTAAGCTGTGGTTTTTTGTTCTTGTTGACAGCAACTCACCGCGAAGTTTTGTCGAGTTACGGCGGTTTCTCAATTGTTTTTTTATGGTTTTGAACGAGTTTTGCTCAGTTTTCTGCCAAATTTCGAGTCAATTCTACACTACAATCGACTGGGAAAACACTAAGAAATGAATTTTCGAAAAATTTTGAGAAAAAGTTACGGCGGAGCGCACTTTCTGATTTCACAGTTTCAGCAAATTTTTTTCAGATTTTTCTATTGCTTCAAATCGTTTTCATTTCTATTTTTCCGTCATTTTTCGCTTTTTTTTCTCTAGTTTCCTGTGACGAATTAATTTTTTTTCTAACTGCCATTGTACGCAAACACCACGCTCCGCAAATTCGCGTCTGGTGTGCATTAGACAAAATAAATTTTTGCTGATTTCCTTTTTTCTCGGCGGTTTTTGATCAATTTCAGTCTATTTTCTTAATGAATTTCCATGTTCTAGCGATGAAAACGAATAAAATTAGCTATTTCAATGAATCCCGATGGAAACTATACCTAAAATCGGCGGAATTTCAATTTTTAGCAGTTTTTTTGAAAATCGTTGCTTCAAGTCGGTTTTTTCTGTCCTTCTTCGCTTTTTCTTTCTTTTTCTCCCTCCAGTTCTGTCTGACAAAACCTTTCTTCCATTTTTTCAGGAAAAACCTCGAAAATCGATCGCCGAAACTCTACAACTCGAACACGATCGTTCGAAAACTCAGCGTTTTTTTCGCCTATGTGAGTCGTCTGATCTCTCATCCATCACAGGTATTTTTGATCTACCTGCTCATAAATCCCAATCGATATATTTCAGTCCATCCTCCAAAAATGCAAATATTCACTGGCTTCCTCACCATTGTCTACACTGCATTCGTTTACTTCAATGTCCTTTCCCAGCCCGATCAAGATTGGAAATGGATCATCGCGATCTTCTGTCTGACCTGGACCGGGATATTTCTGATCAAGAGAGCTATCGATCGTTATCCTTATCCGAATCAATTCTCTCGACACATGACAATGGTTACATCTGGTATTTGTATCTTCAGTATGGTCGCACACCATATTAGATCTCAAATTCGGGAATCGGAAAGACAATGTGATGCCAGCACTGATATCAGTCTATTCTTCGCTGCCAACGTTTTTCTCGCCTCCTACACCCTGCTCATTCACAAATCCTCCAAAAAATGCCAATGGGATAGCAAGGACAGATGGATTTATGAAGCGATTCGATACCTCAATATGGTGATTTTCCTTTCGGGTCTCAAGAACAGAATTGGTTTCAATGGACATGTCGAGATGACGGATAACATGATAAGGCTTACATTTTCGACGGATAAGGATTCTATGACGGATAAGGCTTCCGTTTTCCACGAGTTCATTCTCCTCATTATGCTGGCCTCGAACATGTCCGATACCCTTGCAATTGCAGCAAGAACTCTCAAGCCGAAGGAGGATCCTGTTGAAGATAACAACAGGTAGAGCTAGGAGTTTTCGATTTTTTTTTCCATTAATTGAAATTTTTTAGACCAGCCCCAGCCCCAATCGAACTTCCGATGGCTGATGAAGAAGTGAATGTGGCCAACAATGTCGCCAGAGTAGTTTTCAATGAGGAAAGGACTGTTCAAGAGTAACAGTCTATTATTTGATTTGTATTTTGGAAGTTTGCTATATAAATTGTGATTCTAAGCTGGAAGTTTTGCTTTTCGACAACAATTTGACTCTTCCGGTAGTGGCTTAGGAGGGCAAATACTCACTCGCTAGCAGATTTTTGCTATTTTTCAGTTGCTAGAATTTGCTCTATTGCTGTAGTGGATCTTTTGCTGTTTGCCGTTTTCTACATGCAAATGAACATGGATCATTTTCTATTCTATAGTTTCTAGCAAAAGATCAATCCCTCTAGCAAATGAGCAACATTTCATAGCAAAATACCCCTCATAGCAAAAGAGCATATTCTAGCAACTGAGAAATAGCAAAAGATCTACTAGCGAGTGAGTATTTGTCACTTCGGAGCCCTTAGTTTCAGGAATTCTAAGAGCAATCGGTATAAATTTCGGAGCGTAAAGTCTCATGATTCAGTGAGAGAACTCAAAATGCTCAAATCTGTCAGTATTTGGTGTATTTCGATTGAAATAATGAGACAATTCATTGTAGTCGGTCACAAAAAATGGGAATGCAATGCAATTATACAAGAAGATTTGATATCAGACAATTAAAAGGAAAGAGATCTTTGGGGATTGATAGGCCGTAGTTCTCAGAATGTTCTCGTCTCGCTGCTCTCTCGAAGTGCTCGCAGAGTTCGTTTCGTCGTCACCAGATCGATTCCCTGCGCTTCTCTGAAACAATAAATTCTAATCAAATGAAGGGAGCCTTGAAGAGTGTTAAAAGGGAATACAGTGTTACAAAGCCAAGAACAATCTAGTTGAGCAAATATTCAAATCGCGGCGTACGGAACAGTGCGTTGGAGCGCATTTGCTGACTGTTCCGTACGTGGAAAAAATGAACAAAAAAGAGAACTTTGGCTACCGAATAAACTTACACGGACAGCACAGCGGACAGTCATTTCTGAATGGAGTTTTGGAGAGTAAAATAGGGAAATTGAAACTTACAACTTCGAATTTAGCGTCACAATTGTGCGGTGAGCCTCTCGGCACCGGTCCTCCAGCTGTTCGTTTTCAGCCGCGTACGCTTGAATTGTGGAGTGGGTCTGGAAAAAAAATGCTCCGTTGAAACGTTTTGAAAAAGAATTTGGCGGTAATTTGAATTTGAAATTTTGAATCGGGTTTTGGAATCTCGCAGCGCCACTTGGTCTGCTTAGAAATTAAGGTTAGCATGCTGAAAACCGGGCTTCGCGACATTTTGGAACCCGATATTTCGAAACCCGACATTTCGAAACCGTTGAAAATTTGGCTTGAAATTTTCAAATTTTTCAAAAATAAAAAAAGTTTGAAATTTTTTTTGTTCTAATTTTCCAGAAAATCGATTAGAATCGAGCAAAACAAATTTGAAAACTTCAAGTCTAACTTTCAACGGTTTCGAAATGTCGCGGAGCCGCAAATGTGCTCTATTGAACTTTAGAAAAACAGAGATTCGGCGGTGACTCGAAATTTCAAATTGCCGCCAATCCCTCTGTCCTACGGGGCGCGTTTGCTTCATTTCACTAACATCTCTAAAAATGCCCTCAATCTCGTGTAGCTCCGCAGTCAACGCCTCGCTTCTAAGCCGCTCCATCGCCAAATCCGTACTGGTCCGTGTCAAATCCGACTCGCATTGAGTGGCCTTCGTCTCCGCTTTTCCCAGCTTCACCTTCATCTCCTCGATCTTCTCATCCCGATCAATGACCATTCTTCTATTCTTCTCCAAATCATCTTGCAACGATTCAGTGATTTTTCGTTCTCGATCCAGATCAATGATCAGTGTCTCATTCTCATTTATCAGCTTGTTAATGAGCTCCTCGTTCTTCCGGGAGCTCGACTTTTCGAGAATTTTCTCAGCTTTCTGTTGCATTTCTTGCTCCTTTTGCTGACGGGATAGGGTCCGAGAGCGTTGAAACAAGCTGGTTTCCCCCTCCGCCTCGTCTTCAGATTCAAAGTTTCCAAAGGTTTTCGACGAGTATCCGGTGGGTGTGCCACACAAATCATTCTCGAGAATCTTGGCCAATTCTCTACTCGCATACTTTGCCTTTTTGTATTTCTTCTCGAGCTCCTGATAGTTTTGTTGCATTTGTAGCTTCTCGCGGAGCAGATTGTCCATTTCACGAGACATCTCTGCGAGGAGCTCTTGTTGCTCTAGAAATCGAGAGCGGGAGCTGCGCATCTCTTTTTCTAGGTCTTGGACTTGTTTCTTGAGTAGGTGAGTTTCCACGTTTTGATTTTGATATGATTTTAGACGTTCGATTTCGATGGTTTGCGAGGCGATTGTTCGATTCGCTTTTTCTGAAAAATTTGCTCTTTTGCTATAGTGGATCTTTTGCTACTTGGCGTTTTCTCATATGCTATACCCAAAAAAATTGTGTGGCTCAATTGCTATTGGATTTCTCAGTTGCTATGCGAAAGCAAATGAGCAAGCAAATGTCTAGCAAATGAAACGTTCAATAGCAATTGAGACACAATAGCAATTGAGACGCAATAGCAACTGAGCAACATTTCATAGCAAAAGAATTGCTTACGTAAGTGTGTGTGGTTAAGAACGTGACTCCGGGACATTTCGAAACCGGACATTTCGAAACCGGACATTTCGAAACCCGGACATTTCGAAACCCGGACATTTCGAAACCGGCGATTTTAACTGATTTTCAGGCAAATCTGAGCAAAACAAAAGGTCAACTTTTTTTTTCGAAAAAAATTTTTTTGACTAAAAAAATGTTTTTTTCTGAAAATTATTGAAGTTTTATTTTGCTCAGATTTGCAAAAAAATCAATTAAAATCGCCGGTTTCGAAATGTCCCGGAGCCAGGAACGTAGGTAAGAAGAAGAGCGTTGGGAGCCGGCAAATACTAAACTGCTATGTATTTCTACTGCTATTTCTCAACTGCTATGGGGTGATCAGCTGCTATATTTGGCTCTTCTGCTATGGATCAACTGCTATTTTCGCCCTTTTCTGTGTCTCAACTGCTATGGCTATAGCAGTTGATCCATAGCAGAAGAAACAAATATAGCAGTTGAGACACTAGCCGTTACAACATAGCAGTTGATCACCCCCATAGCAGTTGAGTTTTCCTTCCCCATCCCTTTCATCCAGCCCCTCCTCCTTACCTAACTGAATAATCACCGCCGCCGGCACATTACTCAAATCATCACCAGCCATCGCCACCGTATCACTGATCGTGTGTCGTTGATTATGATGTTGATGCCTCACATTTCCATTCGATGACGGCGGTGGTGGATTGTCCTCCGACGAAGTGCCTCCTCCACCATTCGCCGTCGCTGTTTGTGCGGATGTTGATGCGAACGGCAGCTGGAAAATGAAATGAATGGTGACAATTTTTCAATTTTTTTCCATAGGACGCTTAGCAAACACGCTCTAATGCTATAAAAATCTTCGAAAAAAAACAGTCCAACAAGACATCATCACGCCAACTTGAGTGTTTTAGAAGACTATTTTTTCTCTAAAACAATCGAGTTTTCGTGGTGAGACCCATAGGAAATAGCTAGAGCTAGTATAGTAAAGAATGGGGGTAGATGGGAAGGTAGCCAAGGTGACTGAAATCTAATTTCTTCTTCTGATTTCTTATTATTTTCGCCGAATGCCAAGAAACCAGAAAGCAGGTGGTGCGAGGATAACTAATGAGTGGGGGGAGGTGGGTGGGAAGGAGGCGGTAAACAAGAAGATTTGTTCTAGAAAACTTATTTTGGAAAACGCGGAAAACAGAAGGAAACTAATGACAGGGTGTTACGGTAGCGCTATCTTGAAACGAATTCTCAAGTGCTACAGGGTGATCAAGTGCTATTGCCTTAATTTTTTTTTAGCTCATTTGCTATAGATCAAGTGCTATTTTTCCAAAATTTTCAATGTTTCAAGTGCTGATTCTCAAGAGCAAAATCACAAAAATAGAACTTGATCTATAGCACATGAACCAAAAAAGGGGCCCGCGACATTACGATACCCGAAATCTCGAAACCGTTGAAAATAAGGCTTGAAATTTTCAAATTTTTTGACTCGATTTCAATCGATTTTCTGGGAAATTAGGACAAAATAAAAGTTCAAACTTTTTTTTTGAAAAAAAAATTTTTTCGAAAATTTTTTTCGATCAAATTTTTTTTCAGAAAAAAGTTTGAAATGTTATTTTGTTCTAATTTTCCAGAAAATCGATCGAAATCGAGTATAAAAATTTGAAGCCTAATTTTCAACGGTTTCGAAATGTCGCGGAGCCCAGGGGGTTACGGTAGCGCATTCCTAGAACGGATTCTCAAGTGCTACAGGGTGATCAAGTGCTATTGCCTCCTGTTTTTTTTTTGGCTCATTTGCTACAGATCAAGTGCTACTTTTCCAAATTTTAATGTCTCAAGTGCTATTTTTCAAGAGCAATATCCTATGAAGAATAGGGCTTGAGACAAAAGTCATAGCGCTTAAGACATTGAAAATGGAAGTAATAGCACTTGATCTATAGCAAATGAGCCACAAAAAACTTAAGGCAATAGAACTTGATCACCTCGTAGCAAATGAGAAACCGACTTGATGTAGAGTTTAGGTCGGTGTGCTATTTTCTGACTAATACAACTGAGCTGCTTTTGTCTCGTCTCTGTTAAATAAAGTATGCAAAACGTAGAGAAGCCCCTCTTGTGTTCAGGAATTCATTTTGCTCATTTTGCTCAGACGCAGTGTACGTACAACAACAATAGAATAATTGCAACTTGTCTGGCTTACGGCTGAGCAACTTCTCCCTCTACGGCTCAATCCCTAATCCAGGAAGCTTAGCCAACAAAAACTAAGCTCTTTTGACCTAATCCTGGCTAAGCAGCTCTTCAGCTCAGGCCTCCTCTAATTAGCTCAGACCAACTCAAATTTTCTTTCGAAGTAAGAGAACAAGAAAAGAAAACGATGTCGAAAAAAAATTCCAAAAAAAAAGAAAAAGACGAACTTGGAGACGGAGGAGCAAAAGAAGAGGAGTGAAGAAGAAGAAGATGAAGAAGCAGAGAGTAAACATAAACACTTTTTTCGTCTTTTTTTGTGTGTCGGGAAGAGGATGGATAGATAGATTGATGAATATGTTGCACATACACACTTTTTGGAAGTGGTGTGGAGATTAGTTTTAAGCGATGAGCTTGCGGTTAGAATGGAACGTTTTAGGGTAGTGCTAGGCATGTGAAATGTGGTGAGAAAAGAACGTGGACTCCCAATTCGTATGTCTCAATTCTTATTTATATCAATTCTCATTAGTTCAGTTTTCATTTGAATCGTCATCTGTTCTGTAGGAAGCTAACAAGAACCTTCTCAAATTGAGGTACGATTTTCATGTTCAAATTTTCTATGTTGATTTTCTTCCTGGTTGGCTCTGACCTTCTAAACACAGGTACTGACCAAACAGGTTTGTGAGGTATTGTTATGAGCCTTAGATCATTCAAAAGTTTTTTTTTCCAAAACTAACTGGAATCAGTTTTTGCAGCGGTCTTTTTGTGACCTAGATTTTCAAAAAGGACTTTTTTGTTTTTAGCGTAAAAGGCTAAATTTCATTTTAAAAAAATGGTTACTTTCAGCGTTCAGATAAGCAAAAATAAGGTAAGGTTAGTTTTTTGAACATCTAGGTTTAAAAAAAATCTGCTTCAAAGACTGAATTTAATTTCGGACCAGCTTTTTAGGGTAGATGCTCAACTGCTATGAAATCTACTGCTATATTTCAACTGCATGGGTGTGATCAACTGCTATATTTGGCTCTCCTGCTATGGATCAACTGCTACTTTCGCCACTTTCGATGTCTCAACTGCTACGGCTATAGTAGTTGATTCATAGCAGAAGAGCCGAATATAGCAGTTGAGACACTAGCAGTTACAAAATAGCAGTTGATCATTCCCAATAGCAGTTGAGATATAGCAGTAGATTCAATAGCAGCTGAGTATCTACCGACTTTGTAGTCAATGAGTGTTCGCCAAAACTGAGTTTAGTGCCGGTGTGCGTTTTTTGTTTCGAACGGTGTAAGACTACAAAATCTCACAAAAATATCTGGTCAGTACCAAGTTAGAAAACCTGAAATCTCCCTAGAAAACTTGAACGCTCTTTGGAGTCAATCGAAACTTGAGAATCGCCCTTTTTGGGGTACACCGGAAGTAAAAAAATTGTCTAGAGGTCGAAAATGTTACTTCCTCAGTGAGTGGTGTCTTTCAAGCTAAAACGGTTGCTTAGCTTCAAAAAAGTTTCCAAAAAAAAACCAAAAGCCATTGAAAAAACAAGCTAAATCTAGCCAATAGAATGAAAAAGTCTCAAAAAAGAGCACACACAATTCATGTTGCTCTTTTCCATTTCTCCTCCTTCATTCTACGCGCCACAGCGCGTGGATAATAAAATCTGATGATGTAGTGTAGTGAGTAGAAAGAAAAGGAAAAAGTATTGAAAAAAAAGAATTCTCTTTTTTTTCTGTGATGGTGGTGCTGTGTTTCACAAGTAGTTGTGTCCAGTGTCCTTGTGTGTGGGGTGCTCATCGGGAAGCGGAGCATGAGGACGCCGTCGGGGGACAAAATTAATTAGTTCGGCATGAGAATGTGAGAAGAGCGGCGCGCGCGCATTCATGGGTGGGTGGGAATGTGAGGAAGGCGAGCTCTCATTTTTCAGCTGAGCACAAACTTACATATCGGTTCGGATAGTATCCCCCATAGTACGGGATATTTCCGTTCAGGTACATTTCCTCTCCGCTTTCCGCCGCGTCGTCATCAGTTTTCGATGATTCCTTGTTGCTGGATGGGGCAGGGTTCAACGACGAAGACGGCGGAACAGATGATGTGGAGGGCTGGAAACCAAAGATTGATTAAAGAGGAGAACCTTAAAGGCGCACATGTTTTCGGGAAAAGTCGAGATTTTGATATAATGAAAAACTCTTACTATAGGACTCACGAGGGTGAAACCCAAAAACTCCGAATTTTCTGAAAAGTTCACAATTCCTATCTTGGAAGCCCTAGTACTTGTGTGTGTTCAAACTGAAAACTAAAAAATTCCTATATTCTAGGTGCCAAAACTTGACATAAGAGTGATTTTTGTAGAAAGTGGTAAGAGACTTTTCGATGTAATTCGGCGAGCTCTATCCGATGATACAAAAATCTTACCTACTTTCTATTTAGTGACAGGTTCTAAGTACATTTTTTGATGGGTTCTAAGTAATTTTTTTTATGCCCCCATTTCGATACCCGACATCTCGAAAGCGTTGAAAATTAAGCTTGAAGGTTTCAAATTTTTGAATTGATTTTCTGGGAAATTAGGACGAAATGAAATTTCAAGCTTTTTTTTGAAAAAAATTTTTTTTTCGAAAATATTTTTCAGTTAATTAAATTTTTTAAAAGTTTGAAACTTCATTTTGTTCTAATTTCCCAGGAAATCGAGTCTGAAAATTGAAAACTTCAATCCTGATTTTCAACGGTTTCGAGATGTCTGGTTTCGAAATGTCGCGGAGCCAGATTTTTGTACTATCAGCTAGAGCTAGGTGAGTTAATTCAAAAAATCTCTTATTATTTCTCACGAAAAACACTCTGAGGTCACTTTTGGGGAACTAGAATGAGGAACCTTCGCTTAGCTTTTAGGGTTAAAGTACTGGTTGGAACTTGGAGACGCCACATCTCAGTTCCCCGTGAGCTTTTTTTTTTCAAAAAAAAAAAGTTAGTTTCAGACCAATAAAAGTACGTTTTGGAAAATCTCCCAAATTACTGTGGTTAAGTCCTACAGTAAACACTTTCTCCGTAGCGAGAATCCTCAAGAGCTGCACCTTTGAGGTAAAGCTTCGAGAGGCCAAAAAGTCAGAACAAAGCTCTCTCTCTCTCAGCAGGTTATCCCGAGAGAGAGAGAAGGAAATGGTGCTCATTTCCGATGCAAAACCGCTCTTTTCCTCAGAGAGTCGAAAAAGGTGGAGGTGAATGTGCCCTTCTGATCTCTGTTTGGCGAGAAAGAATAGGTCATTTATCAATCATGACGTGGCAATGAATAGTTGAGAGCCGGGGTTTGGTGGAGGGGGAGAAGAAAGAAAAGTGAGGTGTCTAGGTTCGAGTGAGGCTCTTGTTGCAACAAGTGTCAGAGGTCTTAGTGTGAATATTCAATGAGGATGTGTTGCCTTAACGGTGCAACAGGTTTTTGAAGACTTTAAAGGTACAGAAGTTTCTTCAATCGTGGTGAGACCTTCCCGCAGTGCGCTTTTAGGGTTTTTCATGAATCGGAACTAAACCAAATGCATCAAAAGGCGTTCTTAAAAATTCTGAAGTACCCCTGCTACCCACAAAAGTCCTTTTGCACTTTACGAACCGCTCTTATCGGAATAATTCATCTATCAAAGTTAGTTTATTATGGAAGTCAGTGTAAAATCAAGCGCTGGCCGAAGTTTCGAGAACTTGACGGCCCTGATATCTCAACACGAAAACTACCGTATGAATTTAATTGCTACCGTAAGATTTGTCGAATTTTTTCGGTTTTCATCGAATTTTTCTAGCTCTTCTTCAGAAAAAAAAATAAATATTCGTTGAAAATCGATTAAAATTGATGAAACTCGATAAATAATTGAAATTTTTCGAAATTTCATACGGTAGCAACTAAATTTATACGGTATTTTTCGTGGTGAGATATCGCGACCGTGTCGGATCTTCGGCCAGCACTTTTTTCACACTGATTGCCTTAATAAACAGTTTGAAACTCTCAAGAAATGCAAAATCACAGACAACAAAAAAAAAGAAAATGCATAAAATGCAACGGAGCTTAAAGAAGGGGCGGGGAGGTCGCCGAGGAGAGGAAATACACTATTTTTATGTGAGAGGAGGGTCCTTTTTTTCGCCGTCGTCTTCTACACATATCTATATACTACAATTATGTGCGTGTATCAAAAAGAATCTGAGCAGTAGCACACAAAAAACTGGCGTTTTTATGCTTCCCTTTTCTGCTCTTCTCCCGAGACAATTGGCCTCGTTCGTAGAGAGAATCTGAGATTCCTTCGCCCGCTGTTTTTGCAGAATGGTTATAAATATGGCGCCTGGGACCCATAAAACATATGGTTTTTTGGGAGTAGAACTTTTGTTTTCTTGGCTTCGCGACATTTCGAAACAGTTGAAAATTTGGCTTGAAATTTTCAAATTTTTGAGTCGATTTTGATCGACTTTCTGAAAAATTAGAACAAAACAAAATTTGAAATATTTTTTGAAAAAAAATTTTGACCGAAAAAAATTTTTTCCAAAAAAGTTCCAATTTTTATTTTGTGCTAATTTTCGAGAAAATCGATTAAAATCGACTCTAAAAAATTATGTTTTCTTACCTTCTCCGCTCGTTTCGCTGGCTCTTTGTTCACCATTTCATCGGCAAAATCTGAAAATCAAATTAGAAAAAAAGAACGATTGGAACAAAGAGAAGTATAAAACTGCGATAAACAGATTCAGTTAAAAATAAAAAATAGGAAAACCAAAAATCAATAATTTT
This sequence comes from Caenorhabditis brenneri, assembly GCA_000143925.2. Taxonomy (NCBI): domain Eukaryota; kingdom Metazoa; phylum Nematoda; class Chromadorea; order Rhabditida; family Rhabditidae; genus Caenorhabditis; species Caenorhabditis brenneri. The sequence continues at coordinate 275,088 of GL379817.1, read as the reverse complement.
ATTCCAACAAAATCTAATAAAGCCTAACATATTTATTACACCCGTACATCATTTTCTGAATTTATGAATCCACATGAGCATTGTGACCAGTGTCAGTGTGAACCTGCAAGTGACATTTATGAAGAAAATCAAATTGAATTCAAAGCGCCGCCAACTCTCTGCGTCTCAAAAGATTCCGGTGGAGCACGTTTGCTAAAAACCTGCTAAAGACACTAACCACGTCGTCAAATAATTCATATGCTCATTCCGCACATTGATGTTCGTCTGACCGCCGATCGGACCGCCCGGCACTGTTGTTTCTGGAATTGATATTTTCAAGTCTGAAAAAAGCAAATGCGCTCTGTTGCCAATTTTCTAATTTTCGGAGGTTATTTGAAATTGTTCTTGTTTTGAATCTTTTTTCGGATTAAATTCCCAAATTCTGAAATTCCGAAAAGTAAAGCGAATTTTCAAACCGCCGCGCAATTAGAATAGAGCGCAATTGCTCGAACTACACGCGCCGATTCAAAAATTACCATAAGCGGCATCCAACCAAACCGGTTCGGTGCCATGTGCCTTTGCCATTTGTTCCAGGTCCCTGTAGTACCAGACACCTTGCTCCGGTACGTTTTGCCCAACGAATTGAGGTCGTTTCTCGGTTTTTCGAACGATTGCTTCGAGTGTTATCACTCCATTCGGATTGGTTTTCAGATGAGATTCCGGGGAGAAGAGGAACGTCGGGATCCAGCCACGATTGATTAGAATTATTTTTCCACTAGATTTGAGTCGGAACGGTGTGATCAGGTGTCCTCCATGACTGCTCATTTCGTTCTCCGAGAGCATTGATCCAGCGGATGCACTTTGTTTTTTTCCGGGGTCGAATCTGCCACGTGGACTGATCACGAATTCTTTGGAGTGGAGGAATTCACCAGTGACTTTTACACGGCAATACTCAAGGGATGCAAGGGAGTCACTGAAAAAAATGGGCATATGGGGCGGGATTTTCTAATTTTTTTTTGAAATTTCGATTTTCGGAATTCTGAAAAAAAAAATTCAGAGAAAAGATGCTGCTTTTTGGATCGGATTTGAAACGAATTGCTCTTTTTTCAGTAAATTTTTTTCCCGAAAACGGATTTTCCGTGAAGTCTGCTACAGAGGCTCCGCGACATTTCGAAACCGTTGAAAATTAGGCTTGAATTTTTCGAATTTGTTGACCCGATTCCAATCGATTTTCTGGAAAACTAGAACAAAATAAAATTTCAAGATTTTTTTTGGAAAACTATTTTTTCGAAAAAAAGTTTGAAATTTTATTTTGTTCTAATTTCTCAGAAAATCGATTGAATTCGAGTCAAAAAATTTGAAAACTCCAAGTCTGATTTTACCGGTTTCGAGCAATCGGGTTTCGAAATGTCGCGGTTTCGAGATGTCTCGGAGCCCATCACGGTGATTTTTTTTTCTACGACAATTTCGAACGGCGGAATGTTCGCTCTAGCGCACACGAGCAAGTACTGTAGTATTTAAGAAAATACGCAATTTGCTGTTACTGTGTCATGCAGAAATTGCACCGAATCTGACGACAACCCCATGCAAAATTTGGCTGCGTATCGTAATCTCATGTGTTGAGTCGCTACGCAGCTAATTGCGCATCAAACTTTTCTCAAACTCCGGGGACTATGATCCTTTAAGTCACGTAGAAAAAAAATCACCGTGAGCCCAGAAATCGCGTGGGGCTTCGACGAATTTTTTCCAGATTTTTCTGTTATTATTTTCGGAAAAATTCCTGGAAAAACGAAAATTCCGCGAAGCTTTCTACAGAAACCTGAACCTTCAACTTCAAAATACCACTAACCTACTCAAATCCTCTGGCAGTTCAACTGCATCTTGGCTCAACCTTGACGTCAAGTGTTCAATCAAATCCAGCTTCCATTTCAACCGATAACACTGCCAAACGCCCAACGAAAACGCGAATGCGGGAATGGAGAGCATGAGAACGGAGCCGGTGCTCCACTCGATTTTTTTGGACTTTTTCGAGCCCGGCTGCCCATTTTCTTCGGCTTTTTGACGGATTTTCGGAGCGTCTAAATCGAGAATTTGTGTGCTTCGGGAGGTGGTTGGTGGGGAGGTCTGGAATGGGAAAATGGTTTAGATTTGCCTTAAAGGCGCAGCTTGGGTCTCACCACGGGAAAGGGTTTACTGTAGAAATTATTTTTTTTCGAAATGGTGCAAGAACTGATTTTTTAACCGATTTTTTTTTGGATTTTTCATCGCTCAACTGCCATATTTTTGCAGTATTATTTTGAAAGTACTGTAATATTCGTGTCGGGATCTTTGGAATAAATGTTGCATGCGCCTTTAAGGTAACAAACCAAAAAATTCGAAAAAATCTTCGTTGTTAATTCAAAAAATTCCCTAAAGAAACTTGATATTTTTCCATGAAAATCGAGGAGAAAAAGCACAGAAATATGAGATTTTCAGCGCATTCTCCACTCAAAACGCAAAAAAAGAACCTGGAAAAATCTACGGGAACAAAATCCGGTTGTTGTTTGAATCGCTCCTCTCCTCACAATAATCCTTGCCAAAAGCGTGGGGAAGGGCATCTGGTGTGTCTCCGAAGGACCACCTGTCCTTTTTATAATTGGAGTGTATATGGAGAAAAGAGAGGGGGAAGCCTATTTAAATATACTCGACGGAACCACAATTTGATGGATTACTTATCCTGTTTTTGGGATTGGAACGAAACAGAAGACAGCTTAATAATTTTAAAAAGTTCAGAATTCCAACAAAAAATAACAATTTGTGTAAAACAAAAAAGGGGCAAATTGATGAAGAACTTTCAACAAATCAACAACAATTATTAGGCGAAAAACAGAAGGGAGGGCAAAAATAAAATACGGTGATAACAATGATAAAAAGAGAGGGAAAAGGAACTCGTAGCAGGGGGAAATAACAGAAGAACAAGAGAATTAGAAGTCTATCGGCGTCCACCACGTCCACCACCGGCACGTCCTCCAGTCTTCTTTGGACCACCTCGTCCCTTTCCACGTCCTTTGGTCTTTTCTTTGGCTTTCGCGGCGCGCAGATCCTTCTTCATACGACTGAAAATGGTAATGGTTAATGATTGATCGGCTGTTTTGTAGATCACATAATATTTTGACATTGGCCGAACCGAAGAATTGTTTACTAGTGGCTGACTAGTAAGGTTTCAGTATGAGAATTATGCGGAAGCTGGTCCGAAACTAGCAACGACACTGGCTTCAGTTCTTGCAGGGGATTTTTCGGCTACGCGAAATTTCGAAACTGGACATTTCGGAACCCTACATTTCGAAACCTTTGAAAATTGGGCTCGCAGTTTTCAAATTTTTCAACTCGATTTTTCTGGAAAATTAGAACAAAATAGAACTTCAAACGTTTTTTTTTATTAATTTGATCGAAAAATGTTTTCGAATTTTTTTTACCAAAACAAAGTTTGAAATTGTTCTAATATTCCAGAAAATCGAGTCAAAAATTTGAAAAATTCAAGCCTGTTTTTAACGGTTTCGAAATTTCTGGTTTCGAAATGTCGCGGAGCCAAAAAAACTGATTTTGGTTGCTAGTTTTGAACCAGCACAGCCATTTCCGGTCAGTCCCTAGCTAGGAGACCACTTCCACTGAAAAATTAACGACTTCTTACCTATCAACAAGCTTGTACTGTCCAGCAGGTCGACCCGTCTTGCCCTTCTTTCCCTTGGTCATCCGAATCACTTCGACCTTCTTCTTCTCCTTTCTCGTGGCATTCGCGTAGACCTTCTTCATCTCTCGAACCTTCTCCGAGTGCTCCATTTGATCATTCTCCAGAATTCCCTCAGCCTTCTTCTTTGCCGACTCGAGTTTTCTCTGCATCTTCCGCTGCTTTCTGGCTTTCGCCTCGGCAACCTTCTTCGATGGTCTCGCATTGAATTCTCTCATTCGTTCCCTATACAGAGCGACTTGTTCCTTGGTGACTGGAGGTGTTTTGAAGTAGTGCTTCTTCTCATCATCCACAAACCAATCCGGAAGTCCTTCGTCGTTATTCGCATACCTATTCCATGCGTTATCCTCGAGATCTCTGGCTGATTTACTCGAATAGATCATTTGCTCTCCGAGTGCAAGTTGCTCTGGTGTCAAACGACGCTTCTTGGCCACTGGTTTCAGATCCTCTCCGATGATCTTCTTGTCAGCTTTTCTCTTGGTGGCACGAGATCCTTCATCCTCATATCTCTCCTCCTCATCGTCATCCAAATCGATTTGTGCGTCGAATCTGCTCATTTTCTCCTTGGCGACATCATCCATTTCAGCATCAGATTCAGAATCAGAAGCCTGTTCTTCTCCATCCATGGTATTGAAACCATCATCATCATCGTTCTTTCCTTTCTTCTTTTTCTTTTTATCATCCTCAAACGACACCGTATTCTCGTACTTCTTCTTCTTATCCTTTCCCATATGCTTCTCAATCGCATTCATCTCATCATCATCGTCCTCGTCAGAGATCAATCCAGCGATCTCTTCCTTTTCAAACCAAGATTCCGTTCTGGCGTTCTTCTTTTCTTTCTTAGAGAGTCCAGAATTGGCAGTATGAATCAGCTCATTCTCATCTTCATCTGAATCCTCTCCACCTTCCTGCTCCATCGTCTCCCATTCTCCTTCTCCAAGGCCTTCTTCATCAGAATCTTCAGCAGCTTCATTCATATCAAAGTTCGGTGCCTCGGTATCCTTGGTGATCGCCGCAAGCTCTTTAGCTTTTCTGATCTTTTTCAACTGGAAAACTTCCTGATCCTCAGCCTGTGGTCCCTCGTCTCCATCAATAATCATTTTGAGCTCTCTTCTTTTGAGAACACGAGCTTTGGCCTTCAACATCTTCTTCTTTTTCTTCTTCAGAGCAGCCTTCTCATCTTCTGATGCCTTGGCAATCAACTCATCAATCTCAGCCATCGCACGATCCTCCAACTGCTCTTCTGACAGATCCTCCTCAATCTCCACTTCTTGTGCCTCTCCTTCAGCAGCCTTGCGTTCTGCTTCAATAGTTTCGAGCATCGACTTTCTCCATCTGAGCAGAACTCTCAACTCTCTGGGTCCCAGAACTTTCACATCATTCATATACTCTTTGACTTCATCTGTTGTTTTCTCGTGGTTCTTCCACTTGTCATCATCCAAGGTGATAACACTGGCGGATCCCAAAATATCCAAATAAGCACTGGATTTGATGAAATCGGTGGCTTTGACGGTGGCATGAACGACAAGAGAATCAGTGTCATAACCCTCTGCCTTTGCTTTTTTCTGTTTTCCGATGAGAAGATTCTGTGGATTCGGCTTCGTTCCCTCGGATCCATCTGGATTGGCGAAGACCTTTTTCGGGTCCAAATACTCTGGTCCAACCTTATCCGGCTTCTGATACACCTCACAAACAACGAAAATCTCAGCGGATTCGAGACGAGAAGCGGCTGGTTTCCAGACGTGAACTCGCTTGAAAAGCTTCTCGAAGACACGAATCAAACACGAATAATCGTTAGAACGGAACACTTTTGTGACAAAAGTACCACCTTTACGAAGGATTTGAGTGGCGAGTTTCAGAGCGGAAAGAGTCAAACAATTCTGCTGGAAGGCGTCATGCACCCAGTTGAGACCGACGTTTGGAGCTCCGTCGTGAAGAACGCAGTCGGCCTGAAAATGAAAAATTGAATTATTTCGAAAAGTTTCGAGGATTAACTTACACTCCATGTCTTCAGCTCTTTCTTGATGGCAGCTCTTGTCTCATTCGTTGTGATATCTCCCTGAAGGGCGATACAGTTCTTGATCGGCTTGATTGGCGCCAAATCGACTCCTGAAACATTAAAATTGAGTTATTTTTGCTTTCAAATCGCTTTTTTCAACTTACCGACGATCAAACTGGAGACAGGCATGAACTGAGAAGCGACTTGCATCCATCCTCCCGGAGCAGCGCACAAATCGACGGTGGCCCGTGATTTCTCGAGAAATTCGAATCTTTTGTTCAATTGAACTAACTTGAAAGCGGCACGTGATCGGTATCCTGAAAGCTCGAAGTTTCTAATCGATTTTTTATGTCAATTTTACATACCAGCCTCTTTAGCGAGCTTGTAATACTTATCACGACGCTGTTTTCCGATTTTAACCTTTTTTCCCATGGCTGGTTAGATAGGTTATGTTATACCCTGGAAAACTTGATTTTTGAGATGAAAAAAACTACGTTTTGGGCCAAAAGAAGCAAAATTAGACGAGGAAATTGCAGAAAAACGAGGGGAAAAATTGTGTCGAAAGGGTGTGCGGCGGAGCGCGTTTGCATCAGTTTTGAAAAAAAATTGAAGCAACATTTTCCCAAGCTCCACGATCAAATACAGATGAATCACTCGACGAAAAAGACTTATAAATCATTCACAAATAAGATCTTAGCCACCTTTCAGACTCAACATCTACTAGACTGTCTGTCTATATCTTGACTTTTCGTGCCGACGTCCCTATGAAGTAATCTGCTCCGCTTTAATACGAATGAAACCAAGAACAAGTGTTTATAAAATCAACAATTTATTTATTGAGGGGGATTAAAAAACAACAAAGAGTTTATTTCTTTCCCTTCTTTCCTCCCTTCTCGCCAGAGGTAGCAGCAGCGGCGGCGGTGTCAACGACGAGGGTGTCGTGGCATCTTCCACAGTAGTGTCTGTTGGAGTGTTGAGCCATGAAGACTCCTCCTCCGCACGATGGTTGTTGGCACTCCTTGCGAAGACGGGTGATCTTGCCGTTCTCGTCGATCTGGAATATGAATGATGTTGACACGGTTTGCTAAATTTGAGAGAAAATCGAGCAGCAATTGTTTTCAACGACTCAGGAACTCTAAACCTCAGTCACGGAACTCTCAGAGGTCCTGACACCATATCAATAAAATTCTTCATCACTGCCGTTACTTTTCGCTGATCTCTGATCGTAAAACGAGTATTACCTTGTAGTACTTAAGGACGGCGAGCTTGACCTTCTTTGGCTTTCTCTTGTTCTTCTTTGGAGTGGTGTAAACCTTCTTCTTTCTCTTCTTGGCTCCTCCGAGAAGCTCGAGGTTCATGTAGATGGTAGATTCGGCATCGAGTCCGCAGTCGCTATCCTCGAGCTGACGTCCTTAACATTTTAAAATCAAGAATGTGTTAGGCAGTGTCTGTCCTCAAAGCCCGAAACAAGCCCGGAACTTCTCGAGATTCTGCGTGAAACGAAACGAACCAGCGAAGACGAGTCTTTGCTCTTCAGCTGGGATTCCCTCGGCCTCAGCGATCTTTTGCTTGATGCTCAGGACATCCTCGTTGGCGGCGACCTCGAGGTACAAGGTTCTGGTGAGTGTCTTGACGAAGACCATGATTGATAAACCCTAGTTCTGAAAAAAAAAACAATATTATTTTCTGAAAAATAGCGAGGAAACGAGAAAATCCAGAAGAAAATTACAGGAAAAGCATAAAAACTCCACAAAATACTATAAAAATTGTGAAAATCACTTCAAAACTTGCAAAATTTTAGGACAAAACCGGGAAAAATGTGGAAAAACGAAGAAAAAGTCGCCTAAAACGAGGCGATGACCGTATGACCTGCACATCTAAGTCCAACGGCGCGCGTTTGCATTTTATAATGGGCGGGGCGTAGGAATTTTTTGCAGCTGCATGCAGGAAAATAAGGAGTTTCAGTGGAAGAATTGCGATTTTCAGGAGATTTTCGGGGAAAAAATACAAAATAATCGATGGAAAATGTATTCAGTAAATTTTTTTATCACTGAAGTTGCCAATTCATTCAGTTTTCTTGTCGGAAACTACGATTTGGTAATGAAAAAGCTTGTTTCGCATTTGCATCCGATAATTCGATTTATTTGGAAGTTTTGACCATAGAGAAAACAATCAAATATGTCCTGAAAAACTAACAAAAAAGAATATTGAGTCAAAATTGATAGAGACAGCGAAAATTTCAGGTAAACATGAGGAAAAACCATTAGAAACATTCAATTATTCTGAAAATCTATCAGTGTGAATAGTAAAAATAAAATCTTCTGATCATTATAAGTTGTTTTCAAAACAGAATCGCAGGTGTTTTCATGAAATTTTCTTTTGTTTTCTCTCCACTGCTTCTCAAAAAATTCCAGAAATGTGACTCGTGTTGTTTTTTCCTTTCTCTCCGATTGAAGTCGTCCCAGACAACGAGGAATGCAAGTGTGTTATTCCTTCTCCTCACCGTCGTGAAAATCCAATATTCATGTGTGGCAAAACGGGAGGGTAGTGGCTTTCTTGCAGCACTTCCCTCCCAGCTTCTCTTCCCCCTTTTCGAATCGATTGGACGCCGTGCTCCGCATTTCCAATTAACTCATTCGGCTACTCTCTCTCCCTCTTACTAGACCTAATTGTCTTTTCCCTCTGCTTTTTTGAGTCATCCCGGACAGAAATTGGCTACTAGAGAGTGTTTTTGCTCCAGTCTCCTCCCCGGATTCTTACGTGCCATCGAAGATGGAAAGCGACACCCTTTCGGGTCCCCTGGGCTCATTTAGTTTATCCTTTTTTGCCTCTTTTGTGCCCAACAAGCACATCTTTCTTTTCCAATTTTATGGGACATTCTTCTTTTTATTCGTTGTCGTTCTTCTCCGAAAAAGAGGAGTGGGGGATGGCGTGGAGAGTGAAGTGTCTCTGATTCTTTTTTTCTTGGAATTTTTTTTGGAGGAAAACCAAAATGGATTTTAAATGCCCTGAGGGTCTACACTAACTGTTTTATAGACAATTTATATCGCAAATACTCACTGACTGCATTTTGCTCATTGACTACAAAGTCTCGTATATTCTAGCAATCAATGTAAAAGCAAGTGCTGGCCGAAGATCCGACAACTTGGCGGCCCCGATATCTCACCACGAAAACTACCGTATAAATTTCATTTCTACCGTAATATTTATAGAAATTCATCAATTTCGATTGATTTTCAGCGATTTTTCTAGCTTTTTCTCAGAAAAAAATTAACATTCGTTCAAAATTGATTAAAATTGATGAAACTCGATAAATAAATAAACATTCTCGACTAGTATTTGTTGGGGACCTGCAGTGCAATAGAGAATCAGAAAGGCCGACACGTCTCCATTTAATTATTATTTTTTCTCATTTCTAAAATGAGTCTTGAGACGTGACCCCAAAAAATCCAGAAACAGGATGAATGAACATCATTTTCGAAACCAGCGTGAAAATTCCATTCGAACCCCAGTTGTCCGGTTTCAGATGGTGACCTATGAACGATTTTTGTTTTATTTTTTCGTCGATTTTCAACAAAATTCCCGTTTTCTCCCTGACCTGAAAAATTTTTGAACTAAAGTTTTTCTGATTCTTATTTCTTTTCATAGAGTATCATCAGGGCTACATAGAAATACAATTTTGAAATCCAATTTCAATTTCTGAACTCAGTTATAGGACGAAAACGACGGTCCCAGAACCGAAAAACTCGAAAATGTCAAAAAATTAGAGCACATTTTTATGGCTCACAAGTTGGAGAGTGGTCCGATTGACTCGAGTTATGGCTCATTTGATAGAGCTCGGTGAGTTACCTACGTCCCAGAAAATTCGAATGAATACCTCCAAAACTGGGTCAGCAAGAATTAAAATAGTGGGAACTATTTTCGATTTTCAGGCCAAAAAATGTTTGACACTTTTTGACACTTCACATTCCTGCTTATAAGTGTGCGCAAAGTGATCACGGTAAATTTTTTCGTACGTCTATTTCTTTTCTCGGAATGTACGCTCCATCTCACAAGGACTTTTGTAGTAATTTTTGTAGCTATTACAAATTTCATATTGCGTCTTTAAATTGCTACAGTAAGCCGAAGGAGCGCGCACCAAGTTTCCAGAGCACTTTTCAGTGATGAATTTCGATCAAATTCTGTTAATATTGTATTCAACATGATGCGGAGAAAAAGTTCTATGTAATTTAATAAAAAAATTGTTTAGGTCCTAATTTTTTAATTTTCCGACAAATTAAGGTAAATGACTGCGTATCGCCTGAGTCGCGGCGCAGCGGAAGCTTTTTGGCATGCGGCTCTACAATAAGACAGAGCCCGCGAATGAAACTTTTTAAAAACACGTACAAAAAAATTTACCGTGAGTGATCGCATCATCACACCGAAACGTTCCCCACATAGCCGATACTATTCTGAACACGCCCAATAAAAATCTAAGCGATTGCTCGAAAATGCGGCTCACACGGCACACGCAAAGTTGAAAAATAGGCAAATTTGGTCAAAAATTTTTGACAATTTTTTTGACATTTTCTCGGAAAAATCGTTCACCTTTGCACATTCTATATTTAAGGGAGAAATTAGAAATTTCTTACGGCAGCAATCCAATTTATACGGTAGTTTTCGTGTTGAGATATCGGAGCTATCAATTTGTCGGATCCTCGGCCACCACTTGTTCTTACACTGATTGCAATACTACAACAATTTACTCAATTAAATTATGAACAGTTTTCCCGGAATTTAAATTATAAGTCCAAGAAAAGTTTTCAGAGGGGATTGAGGTAGTTAAGTGCATTGAAAATGCAGTCAATGAGTAAAATGCAGTCATTGAGACTTTGCTGTCAAATACTCAAGTGCTTTGAAATATGGTGCTATATCTGAAGCGCTATAAAGTGATCAAGTGCTATATGCCAATTTTCCTAAATTCGGCTCTTGTGTTATGGCTCTTGTGCTATTTAATGAAGTGCTATTTTCGCCGTTTTTCTTGGCTCAAGTGCTATTTTTTTTACTTGACCCAAAATCATAGCATCAGAGCCAAGAAAAACGGCCGAAAGAGGATTTGATTCATAGCACAAGAGATATAGCACATGAGACAATAGTACAAGAGACAAATTTGGAAAAATTGGCATATAGCACTTGATCACTTCAAAGCACGTGAGATATAGCAGTAGATTTCATAGCAGTTGAGTATCTAACTAGTTAACTGCATTGAGAATGCAGTCAATGAGCGAATTGCAGTCAATGAGTACTTTCCATTTCATAGACCAATGTAATTCTAAACTGCTACTACTACTATGACTATTTGTGGGGGTCAAACCATGCCTAGCCTCCAAAACACAACACAAATAAACACTATTACACTTCTGACCCCTCTTCTCTGCTTCTCTTCCCACCGCTTTCACTATTTCTTTCGGCATTTCGTGATATTTACTGGTCAACATACATTCGTCTCCTGATTACACTTCCTCTATCTTCGTGTCTGCGTCTCTTAATATCTCGAGGGATGGAGCTATTTCTTCTTGATGTCATCTTATTGAAAAAGCTCTGTCTTTTTTCAATTATATCTTTTTTTGTATAGAAAAAAAGAAAAAACCGGAAGAAACGGGACAGGTGACAAATTCTTATGGAATTTTTTTGTATAAAAACCTTCCCCAGTCGCTTTGTTGATATTTTCAAGTGTCTTATGAAATAGAAGGAGCAGGTGACTTTTCCCCTGATAACACTTCTTTTGTTATCGATTAACGATTTTCAGTTTCAGTAGTTGCACGATGAATTTTTTTTTGTACGTACAATTTTTTTTCTTGCTTTCTACGCTCCATCTCACACGGGCATTCACAAATTTCATATTGCGCCTTTAAAATCTGACAGTAAGCCGCGCATAAGCCGAAGGAGCGCGCACCATGTTTCCAGAGCACTTTTCAGTGATAATTTTCGATCAAATTCTGTCAATATTATATTCAACATGATGCGAAGAAAAATTTCTATCAAATTTGATCCAAAAAAAGCTTAGGCCCTGACTTTTAATTTTTCAACAAAATGAGAAAAACGCCTACGTACCGCTGAGTCGCCACGCAGTTAGCATGCGACCCGACAGTAAGAAAGAGTCCGCGAATGAAACCTTTTTAAAACACGTACAAAAACAATTCACTGAGTAGTTAAAATTGAAAATACTAGTGTTGAAATTTTTCAAAAATTTGTAATTATCCAGAATTCCATTTCCAATTATAGTAATCGAATTCACCTAATTTCTAATTCCATCATTCTTTGTCTGTGTCTTCTGATACTATACATAGAAATGTCAAAGAACGAAGAGAGAAGGACGTCTTCCAATTTCCTCCTCCTCCTCCCTCATGTCAATTTCTTTTGTCTTTTGGCCATTCTTGCTTTTTTATAGCTTTCTTCACTACTCAATTCTGACCATAGTAGAGTAGGGAAATGAGTAGAGTTTGACCCGAGGATGGTCTATGAACAAGACAAATTTGAGGTAGATACTCAACTGCTATGTATCTCTACTGCTTTTTCTCAACTCCTATAGCTATTGTCTCAACTGCTATATTTGGCTCTTCTGCTACGGATCAACTGCTATTTTTGCCACTCTTGATGTCTCAACTGCTATGGCTATAGCAATTGATCCATAGCAGAAAAGCCAAATGTAGCAGTTGAGACCAGGGCTGTGCGAAAATAAAAATCCGAAAAAAAATCGAAAAAAAAATTTTCTTGGAAATTTTGGTCCGAAAAGATTCGAAAAACTTTTTTTTTTTTTCAGGGAGAAAAAAAAACGAAAAATGATTTTTCGAGATTTTTCAATTTTTGCGAAATGTTCGGTTTTTTTTTTCAGAAAAAATGGATAAAAAAGGGGTAAAAGCATAAAAATATAAAACAAAAAATCTTTTTTCTCGAAACTTTTTTTTCGGTTTTTCCCGAAAAATTTTTTCGGAAAATGACGGAAAAACCAGAAAAAATTTTTTTCGTAAATTTTTCGCACAGCCCTGGGTTAACTACTAGGGCTATAGCAGTTGATCCGTAGCAGAAGAGCCAAATGTAGCAGTTGAGAAATAGCAATTGAGTATTTGCCTAATTTTGATGGTAAATTTTCTTTGTAAGAACCTCAGAAATGACTGAATTTTTCACTAGAGATTCATAGCAACCCCAAAAAATTTACAGAATCCGTTGACAAATTTTGGCCGAATTAGAAGGTTAAAATCTTTCCCAATACCCGCGCCTTTAAGGTACAGCGTGCGTCATGGGTCAAATTTCCAATGAATAACCTGGAAGTTTCAAAAGTTTGTTTCGCTTTTAGAAATATCAAAAAACCAGTCGCTTCCGTATTTTTTGAAGTGACTGAATAAATATTGACCTCGGAAGTTTTTTTTGTTTAGCTATTTCTTGCTCTTTTCCTCATGTGGTAGAAAAAATATTGCTAAGGTTGGGTGCTTTTAAATTAGGTTTTCAGGTTAGTTTTTACTAAATTTTCAGTGTTTCTCTGCGTCAGAACTGCCCGGATTCGAACCATCTCCTTACTTCTGCCGGCTGTAACTCAGCAGGCATAATAGCGGGAAAAATGTAATGTACTATGAAAATGTAGACCATTGTATGCTTCATAAATCTCCAATTGATCACTTTTCTCTAGCATCAACAGTTTCTGAGATATGACCATTCTTAGCAAGGATGGTCTGAGGTTTGGTCGTTCTGGACTTTTCTCTGTTTGAAGGTAAACTTTTCATTTCACGGCGTGTAACTTATGAGCCGTAAGAGATATCAAAAATCGGTCAACTGGTGGTCTGAAGATTTTCAATTTTTACACATTTTTTTAGTTGACAACTTTTTTCTATCTCATTTGGTTCCGAAGTTATGGTCGCTCAAAGTTGGTCTTCCAAATTTTCCAGTACAAAATGGCTTGAATTTTCACGTGGGGCTATATGAACGGTACTGTATTTAGGTAATGTCTGGTTCTGATTTGACCAGTTCTAATGCGCTATTTTTCAGATCCCAATTTTCCCCTAGCCTAAAATTCATATAAATTGAACTTTCTACTCCCAAGTGTCCATCTTCAAAAGTGCTCCTCCTCCGCCTTTCTTTTTTTTGATAGATGACTTTGAAAACTTCTTTGTGTTTTTTGTTTTGCTCTCTTCCCCTCTCTCTGGAGTTGTTTTTTAGCTTTTCCTAATCGCCCACACACTGTGGAGAGGGCAGAGAAATCTTGAATTTTTATCTCGAATCCTCCTTTTCTCTCGACTAAAATTCAAGAGGATAAGCTGGAAATCTTGTTGAAAATCTTTGAATTTTTATCTCTAGGTCTCTCAATCTCCTATACTATTTCCTTTTTTCTAAGACATTTTTCATTCATTCCAGGGTGTGTGATCTAAACCAGGACCAAAAAAATATGCGACGCCAATCGTCTGCATATCTCCTAATATCACTAATACTATTCTCTCTAATCCCTCCATTTGAATTCCGAAGAGGTGGTGGAGGAGGCATCGGTGGATCGCGTGGAAGCAGTGGAGGATCCCGAGGTAGCAGTGGTGGATTTGGAAGTCGTGGATCATCTGGAGCAAGGACGAGTTCAGGAGGAGGATGGTCCAGTGGAGGTGGATCGAAGCCAAGTGTGGGAAGTGGTGCAGGACGGAACGACTACTCGCGAGGCACCAACTTCGGGACCAATAACAGAGGAAGTAACACTGGAGGAGGATGGAATAGTGGAGGTGGAAGCTCTGGAAATTGGAATAATCGAGGAGGAGCTGGAAGTATGAATACAGGAAGGTGAGAATTTTTTTTTGCATCGAGAAAATTCTACGAAGGGTGGGGACCAGGGCTGTGCGAAAAATTTTCGTCCGAAAATTTTTTTTCGGTTTTTTCTCGGAATTTTTTTTCGCACAGCCCTGGTGGGGACCAAAAAATTCTTGTGTCATTTTCCAGCAAGGGCGGATTCCTTGGCGGTCTATTCGGCCGAAAACACGGTCAATCCTCCCATCAGACGGGTTACGGTACCCGTGGTGGATGGGGTGGTGGAGGTTCCAGGTTCTTTTGATTCTATGTGTGTCTCTCTCTAACCATTGTCCAGTTTTCTTACCACTGAATTTGTTTGTCCAAGGTAGGTCTGGCCCGGGAAGGCCCGGAGGCTCGGCCCGGTATGCTGTAAACTATAAAAATGTCCTGAAACTTTTCTTAACCTTTGTCTGAGTTTAAATTCTTTCTGTTAGCTAAAAACTTGAATTTTCAGATGGACAAACTCCGGATTGGGATCTCGCTCCCGCGGAAACACCTTCAAAAACATGATTGTTGGAGCAGCAGCCGGTTACCTTACCTATCAAGCCGGAAAAGCCATTATCAGAGCTGCCGCCGGGCCAATGATGTGAGTTTTTTCTTTTTTTTCATTTCATTTTTGAAAATTTCCAGGTGGAACAACCGCCCGTATTACTGGGGCTCCAACTACTATCGAGCCAGTCCGGGACACTCGAACATGTGCAGAATGCCAATTGAATCCGGGGATCCACAGTTTGGAAACATTTATTTCCAGGTGAGAAATAAAAAAAAAAGAAAAAAAAAGAAATTTGACCTTGGCTGGGTTCGAACCCGCGATGAAAATTTGGAAAACAAGCGCGTTAACCACTAGGCCACGCACTTCCAAAACGGAAAAAGGAGAGAGGGCGTTGACAATCTTACCTTTCCTTGCGCCGCGCCCTTCAAGGGCGGGGGAGGGGGATCAATCCTTCTACTGAAAAAAAAACAAGTTCCAGGACAACTCCCGACCGCGAGAAATCACCTGGGGTTGCGGCTACTACGAGTACTGCTGTGGCTACGAGTGCTGCCGAGGTGGCGGATCAATAGGATCGGATCGAATCGGTGGACGCGGTTCTTCCATTGGGTACGCGCTGGTCATCGCTTTTTTGGCGAGACGATTGATGTTCTAGAATGGTTTTTTGATATTTGTCTTGATTGCCTGATTAGCTTTTTGTGTTCTTTTTTTCTGAAAATTTTTTTCCAAAATTCCAAAAATTGCCCATTTCAAACCTCTCTCTTTCCAAAAAAAAAAATGCCTTCCGGTGCCATTTTATAGAGACCACATCGGAATCCAATAGCCCAATGCTCAACACTCATACCACCAAAAAAAAACTCTCCTCGGGTCTTGCTGCCTTATTTTCTCTCTCTGAAACTCCTCCTCTTTTGTTAGCATGCCGAAAACAAAAGTAGCCATTTTCAATTGTACGTTTTTCGTTTGAAAAAAAAATAAATATTTGTACTTTCTCGTGGTTTGTTATGGACATGCATGAAAGAGACGCAGAGAAGAAGACTGTCTGACTTCTCTGCGTCATATCTCTGCTCATCGTGAAGCAATCAAAAAGTGGTCAACTGCAAAGTTGTGTGAAATTTTGTGTAGATCAAGTTTGCAGTTAAAATTTTTTTGATAGCTCTTCTAGTTTTTGAGATATCCACCTCCGAAGCTCGAAAAGACGCAAAGAAGAAAACTGCCTGACCTTCTCTGCGTCATATCTCGACTCAAAGTGGTGCAATCGAAAAGTAATCAATTGCAAAGTTGTGTGAAATTTTATGTAGATCAAATTTGTAGTTAAAATTTTCTTGATAGCTCTTCTAGTTTTTGAGATATCCTCCTCCGAAGCTCGAAGATACGCAGAAAAACAGACTGTCTGATTTTCTCTGCGTCATATCTCGGTTCGTCGTGGAGCTATCAAAAAGTGGTCAGCTGCAAAATTGTGTGAAATGTTGTGTAGATCAAATTTGTAGTTAAAAAATTTTTGATAGCTCTTCTAGTTTTTGAGATATCCTCCTCCGAAGCTCGAAGAGACGCAGAGAACTAGACTGTCTTACCTTCTCTGCGTCATATCTCTGCTCATAGTGGAGCAATCAAAAAGTGGTCAACTACAAAGTTGTGTGAAATTTTGTGTAGATCAAGTTTGTAGTTGAACATTTTTTGATATCTCTTCTAGTTTTTGAGATATTCGTGTTCAAGTTATTTCTTCAGGTTACTCCTCCTTATCGGTCTCGGTCTTTGCTGCGGATTCCCGTTATTGACCCGATGGGTCCGGAGAAGACAATTCGGGGCAGCTGCTTGAATTTTTGCTGGGTCTCGTAGCGAAAGGAAAAATCTTACTGTAGCGCGGCGAGACCCTCAGACCGCCCGTTTCTCAAAAAAACTGCATTTTCCGCCCAAAACCGCCACGTGTAAACTATGCAATTCCGATGTTTTTTCATTTTTCAAATTTCCAAAATAAAAATTTCCTAATTTTCAATTTTCATGTAAAAAAAAGGCCATCAGAAATTAGAAGAGCAAAGAGAGTGGAAGAAGAACCTGTAATTTTTGGGATGTTGGAGGAAGAATAAGAAAGTGGGGAGCGGGGGGCGTGTCTAAGTGAAGAGAGAACCGAATTGAAGGGGGGCGGGGCGTGAGAGTTTACAAAAATCGATTGAGCCATGGAACGGGGTGGGCGGGAAAACTGGGCAAAAACAAGGAAGTTTCGAATCAGCAACAACAAAAAACACGAATTTAAAGGAAGGCGATAGCTACACGTACTCAATTTGGGGGTCAAAAAAATAAAGAAAAAAATTAAATTTTTTTTATATAAATCTCATATTTTCTACATATTAAGTATAGACCATTCTTCGATTGCCATTCGATTGTCGCATACAGTAATCATCCACCAGATTCGTCGACGATGACGAGAAGTCGGCATTGGCCAGATTGGCCGATGGACGGGAGACAAGGCGTTGTACTTGGTACAACGAGATGTTCACATCACGGAATAGTTGCATCTGAAAATTTTGAAATTTTAGTTTTCGGTACAGCGCGTCTGCTACATTGCTAGGTTTAATGGGAAAAAAGTGAGAAAAAATTCAGCATTTTTTTCATTTTTCTACATTTATTCCAAGGCTTTTTCGCTGTTCGCTGCGAGACCCATGCGTCTATCTACGGCGGGAATTTGAAATTTCTCATTTTTCAACAGATTTTCTTCATTTTGATGGCATTTCAAAGGTTTTTTCTGTACATTTGAGCTCATATTCCAGATCGAGTTTTCATTTTTCACGTGTTCAGAAAGTGTCCCCTACGATTGAATTTTTTCAAACGCCCGCGAAAGTTAAGCTCCGCCCACAGGGCGTGGCTTGTCGATTTACGGAGGCTTCTCACTTGTTTTTTATTTTTTTGGGGGAGTTTTGCTCGGTTTCCTGCCAAGTCGATTTTGAATTTTTCTTTCACTTTTCGCATTTTTACACTACAATCGACTTGAAAAACACTAAAAAATGACTTTTCGAAAGATTTTGGAAAAATGTTCGGCGGAGCGCACTTTCTGAAATTTCAGTCAAGTTTTTTCCGAAAGGGACACTTCGCGAGCCCGTGTTTTTCACTAAAATCTGATGAGAATAAAATTTCTCTAATTTCAGATTTTTCAGTTATTTTCAGATCAGTTCGAATAAAAAGCGACAATTTCTGCGAAACAAAAATTCTCATCAGATTTTAGTCAAAAATAAAAATTTGATATCCAATATGAGCTCAAATTTACAGAAAACCCCCTTGAAATACCATCAAAATGAAGAAAACCTGTTAAAAAAGAGAAATTTCAAATTCCCGCCGTAAATAGACGCACGGGTCTCGCAGCGATCAGCGGAAAAGCCTTGGAAGAAAATGCCGACCTTTTCCACTTTTTTTGTCTTTTTTTGACATCCGTGGTTAAGGAAAAAAATTTTTTTTTTATCATTTTTTTTCTAACATGAATAACCGTATCAGATTTCGATAAAGCGCACTTGCTACATTTCTGGATTCAAATAAATTTTTAAAATCCCAATAGAGCACGTTTCCATACCTGGAAAATGCCGATAATCGTCGTCAGGAAGCCGACAAAGTTTCCAATCACATCCGACGCTCCCAGACACGACCACTCCTTATACAGAATCGACGAAGCCAAAATGACAAAAGTGGTGAAGAAGACGTAATAAATCGGGGTGACCATGGAGGTGTTGAAGATGTCCAGTGCCTTATTCAGATAGATTAATTGAACCGAAACACACATGGCGACGGATGCCAACCAGAAATACGTCAGCCAATTCGTGAATTGTTGATGTCCGGCCAGTGTTTCCTTGATAGCCAATCCCAGACCTTTAACGGAGAGCACCGATAGTGATCCGATCAGAGAGCACACAGAAATATAGACTAGAATGTTGGTGTGACCGTAGCGCGGTGCGACGTAGACGACAATAAAACCCGTTGCCAATATCACCAGAATCACATAGATCAAAAACCCGGCATCTTTCATTTTCAACGCCAGTTCGGCCATCGAACCGACTTCTTCCTCTTTTGGCGAGTGAATGACAATGACGGTGGAGCCCAGGAGGCATAGGGCGCATCCGATCGAGCCGAGCAGGTTTAGACGTTCGTTGAGCATTCGCGAGGAGAGGATTGCTCTGGAAAAAAACGGTTTATTGGGTTTCAGGTATGAGTTTGAGCGCGCTGGTGGTATTATGGCAATCAGTGTAAAAGCAACTGCTGGCCGAAGATCCGACAACTTGACGGCCCCGACCCCTGAAGAATGATGAGTATGGCCTGTGCTCCCTGGATGATTCCGATTTTATAATCTAATTCCCTTTTCCCGTTGATGAGATTCCACTGCCTTCTATGGGATTGATGGAACCACTATTGCTATTGACCGCTCCCATAGATCCCTTTGGACGACGCCATTGTCACCTAATCGGTTGAGGAAGGACCCCTTCCTCAATGATCAAACTGAAGACCGTAATAAAGATGGACACTTGATCTCTCATTTAGGAAATGTCCATTTTCTTCGAACACGATATGCAGGTCAGCATGACAAGGGGATACTTATATGGCAGGTGAGAATTCTGAAATCGGATGAGAGCCCTGCATGAGTGCTTATTGTCGATAAGGATGCTCTAATCCCTCATAAGGAGTCACATGGGATGTTGGTTAACGGGGCAGATCCATTCAC
>GL379817.1:211671-255382 GCA_000143925.2 Caenorhabditis brenneri | reverse complement strand
ATCAGTGTAAAGCACTGCTGGCCGAAGATCCGACAACTTGACGGCCCCGATATCTCACCACGAAAACTACCGTATAAATTTAATCGCTACCGTAAGATTTATCGAATTTCAGCGATTTTTCTAGCTCTTCCCCGCAAAAAAAATATGCGTTGAAAATCTATGAAACTCGATAAATAAATATACATTTTTTTCGAAATTTCTTACGGTAGCAATTAAATTTATACGGTATTTTTCGTGGTGAGATATCGGGGCCGTCAAGTTTTCAGATTTACTTTTACACTGATTGAAATAATATTCGAAATATAGCGCACGCGTGCCTAACGGTCCTGTAACCATACTTGTCCGAATCCGGGCCCAAGTGGGATTTTTCATGAGCCCGGCCCGGTGGGCCCGTGGTTAGGGCAAGGGAAATGTTTTTTGACAGAGAATTGACAACTCTTACACGGAACAAACTGTTTTCAGTTCATAACTTGCTTTTTCAACTCAAAAACTCCCACTTTTTCTTAAAAATTAGAAATTTTTTCAAAAAATTTTAGCTGAAAAATTCGAGAAATTGAAATTTTGACAAGGCCAGGCCTCCAGGCCTTGCCGGGCCTGATTCAGACAAGTATGCCTGCAAATCTTATTCGAAAAATTCCAAAAAAACAAAAAACAAACTCACGTAACAATAACAGAAAGCGCTCCAAGCGGTGTGACCAACGAAGCCGGTGCGAATGCATAGGCGGCGAAATTGCAAGCTTCACCAACACCCACTGCAATAATCAATAATTGCTGGTGCTCCTTCGACCTTAGAACTCACTAGTAATCACACCCATCCACCACATCCACTCCCTCAAATACCCATAACCACCCTCCGACGCTCGTTGTGACGTGTCGCCGCTCGCCAGTTTCAGCAGCGCCTTCTTTTTGATAATGAATGAACTGCCGATGAATAATGAGGAACTAACTGCCAACGCCAATCCAATATAGAAATCTGTTGATGCATAGTGCACTGAAAATGGATAATATTGAATTTATCGGTTGGAAAAGTCACGACTTTCAGTTTTAGAGGCTAAAATAGTAGTTTCAACCTCCAAGTCGTCCCAGTAGAGATGCGAGTCGTTATCAATCTTTCGTTGCTTTTTTTGTTGCGTAAATTAGAAATGCATTTTCAGGTTTTCTGGTTTTCAATAGAAAGTTTGTCACGCAAATAGGGTTATTCATGTTAGAAAAAAATGATTTTAAAACGTTTTTTCCTTCTTCACGGATGTCAACAAATGACAAAAAAAAAATCAGAATTTTTTCTAGGGTTTTTTTGCTGATCGCTGCGAGACACATGCGTCTATTTACGGCGGGAATTTAAAATTTCTCAATTTTTAACAATTTTTTTTCATTTTGATGGCATTTTTTTCCATACTTGCAAATTCACGGGCCGGCCCGCCAGCCCGGCCCGGCCCGTAAAAAGCCCGGGCCGGGCCGGGCCTGAAAAATTTCGGCCCGGGCCCGGCCCGTTTGGCCCGTCTCATCAGGGATGCTGGTTTTCTGAGAATTTTTATTCATTTTTCGCAAAAAATTTTGTTGAAATTTCTTATTTCAGCCGGAAAAAAACAAAGTTTTTGTTCGAATTTGTTGTCATTGTTGATTTAGGGATAAATTCGTTGAAATTATTCGGAAAAAATTCAAAAATTTGAAAAAAAAATGTTCCCTCCAAGAGACGGTCCGAGCGTTTCAAAAAAAAAAGCCCGGCCCGGCCCGGCCCTTTGCAAGTATGTTTTTTTCTGTACATTTGAGCGCATATCGCAAACCGAATTATTATTTTCTACCAAAATCTGAAGAGAATAAAAAATCGAAAAAAACACTTTTTTTTGTCGGTTTTTATACAAACTGATCTAAAAAATAGCTGAAAAATCTGAGATTGGAAATTTTTCATTCTCATCAGATTATAGGGAAAAATAATAATTCGTTTTGAAATATAAGCTCAAATGTACGGAAAAAAGCCTCTGAAATGTCATCAAAAATGAAGAAAATCCGGTTAAAAAAATAAGAAATTCTGAATTCCCGCCGTAAAACGACGCACGGGTCTTGCAGCGATCAGCGAAAAAGCCTTGGAAAAAAATTTAGAAAAATGAAAAAAATCCTTTACATTTTTGTCATTTTTTGACATCCGTGAATAATAAGGAAAAAAGTGTTTTATTCATTTTTTCCTTCACATGAATAACCCTATTAGTGTCAGAACAAGCAGTGGTATGCAATAAAAATTGAAAAAAAAAGTTCCTATTACAAACCTTCATCCATAGTATTCACTGTTCCTATTGTTGATGTTGCGGCGGCGTCTGCGGCGGCGGCGGCGATCGGCAATAACACAGCATTTGAGGACGAAGCGGCCGATGCCATGCTGGAAGAAATGGGTCTTAAAGTTCAAAATGACAAAGTATTATTTCACACGGAACCCCTTCCGCTTGGTCAGTTCCCTCGTAATAATCTATGGTCAGTCTGTTGCTCCCGTAGAAGGACGACGACGTCACAAAAGATTTTGCAGAGAAAAAAGGATAGGTGAAGGGTAAAAATAGATGGAAAGGTGTCTATTTTGATGATGGGATTTATGGGGGGAAAGGGATTGACGTCATAGATTGGCTGCTAGGAAGAAGAGCACTAGGTGCACAGATGAACTGTTGAGGCTACGGATCCAGGAAAGCACTTCATGTAGTGGGATAGATACTCAACTGCTATGGGGGTTATCAACTGCTATTTTGTGACTGCTAGTGTCTCAACTGCTATATTTGGCTCTTCTGCTATTTGAGACAACACCCATACCAGTTGAGGCACCAAAAGTAGCGAAAATAGCAGTTGATTTATAGCAGAAGAGCCAAATACAGCTGTTGAGACACTAGCAGTTGAACACCCACATAGCAGTTATAGCAGTTGAGTATCTACCCATTGACAGTGGTCTGCTTAACTTTTGCAGCGCCACTGGCCAAAACGAGGAGATCGTTTCGGTAGCGGAATGTAGCTATCAACGGTCCGACGGAGCTAAACGACTTTTTGGGCTCTGCCAGTTGCTATTTTTCGTCAAAGAAAATTCTCGAAAAGCGGCCAAACACCGCTTCGTAACCGATAATTATGCGATACGCTTCGGAAAAGTGACGATGCAAAAACAACGAAAAACTCGTGGCACACACATACCACATATCTTATCAGTTTATAGTCTCTAGTGGAGCGAAACGACGAGCAGAACGACCCGATCTATCTTATCGATGACTGAATCGATCGATCAGAAGGCATAGAAATGAGTCAGAAAGGGGGGAAGAATGTGTCGAACAAAAGAATTCCATTTCCGAGAAAGGAGAGGAATAACATGGAGGAAAAACTAATCATAAGGTTCCGAGGAGGAGGGAAATTTCGTGTGAAAACTCGGATGGCAGGTGGAAAATAAATGCGGTAAATAGGTTGTTTTGAGAAGGTGGTTGATGGTGATCATAGTAGAAATCGGTGTTGAAGCTTGGACTTTAGATGATAGAAACCAGAGCTGTACAGAAGTAAACATTTTTGAAAAATGGAAGCTGGAAGTCAAATTCCAAAAATGGAAGTCGGAAGTAAAATTCCAAAAATGGAAGTCGGAAGTGAAAAAACACCAGGAAGTCGGAATTCCGTACAGTTCTGATAGAAACCATTGAAAACTTCGGAATTCTTATTTCAAAAAAAGTGTGTCACGAGAAGAATAACTGCTTATCATGCAACACACTATGTGTTATCAAAAAACCCCCCAATCTAAGTGGGAGAGAAGCCCCTTGTTTGGTTAAGGGTGGAAAAGGTATGTGTATGTGCCAGTCGGTGGGAGAGTGTCAGGTGATTTTAAACTTTCAGAATTTGTGAAAAAAGTTCTAGAATGAGTTTCTAGAGCTCATTTAAACGGAAAGAGTATACCCAATTCATATAAACATATAAACGTGTCATATGATACCGGGGCTCAAAATCAAAAAAAAGGGGAAGAGAGGGGGGAGGGGGGCTCCGTCATGAGTACATTACGTATAATAATGAGTCGTGGGTTTATTCGGGTCAGAAATGTACTTGATCGATGAGCGAAGAGGGGTATCACCTAATTGGTGTTCATGACAAAAAAATGTTTTATTGCGAAATGTTCTCTGAGTCAGAAGAGGCTAAACTACGATAAAGTTTTTGTGCACCACAAAAATAGTGATCATAGTTCAATCACGACAAAATATGTGTAGTGGAGAATAATTTGCATATCATGCGTGTCGAATAGAAATGATTGGCATGAGGAACTTGCAGAAGTCGTCGTAGGATAGTCTGATAAAAAAATCGTGGTGAGACCTTTCCAAAAATATACACAATTCGTTTCCTGACAACAAGAAGACCACCCGTAATAAAACGACATTACGACTACAAAAACAAAGGGGGTGCCTACAAAGCAGCCCTCTTTTCATTACTGATACGCGGTAGCAGTAGTAGCAGCGGAGAGAAAAAACAACAAAAGGTGGCGGAAAGGAAAAAAAGCCGGACTGGTGTCATAGCGTATCCCTGGGAGACACATGCGACAAAACGGAGGGAGGGAGAGAGAAAGAGTTGTACTAAATTAGATTCATATCTTTTTTAGTGTGGAGAGGAAAGAGCCATGGAAGCGTGTGATAACTCGTGGTGGTGGCAAAAGGGGAGGGGAGGCATGAAAATAGAAAGATAATCCGTGTGTGATGTAGACTACGTAGATTTCGATCATCCTGGAAAGGAACTGAGCTTCTTAGAACACCAGAAGTGTGCGTCAGAAAAAGTTCTTAATCAGAAAACAAAGAGCATGAGAGAACATGTGGTCTGACCAGAATCCATCAGTGCCAGAGATCAGAATAGCTCCCGAAAACTTATTCTGAGAGATTCTAAAACTGTAAAGTAAGTTAAACCCTATGACTCCACCTCCAAAAAGAAGAGCAAACTATAAATCATGCGGGAGTCACAGCCGAATCTCATTTTTTCTCGTCAAAATTTACCAAGACTAACTTCATAGTGGACTGACTCAACATCAACTCAAACAAATCAAATAGTTTCGCGGATAGAGTGACGATTTTCGAAGAGACTTAGAGGAGGATAGATGAGTCATGTTGTTTCAACGGCACAAAACATACTTCGGCAACAGTTAGTTCAATTATTGATTACTTTTTTTCGTTCGGTGGAAGCACGCAGAATTGATGGACAAGAAGAAAGGACTGAATAAACAAACGAAACGAAGAACATGCAAAATACGAGGAGGAGCGGACAGATGAAAAGTGCATACTAGACAGAAAGGTAAACTATCGAAATATTTCAAGAAGAAGTACACATCGGTAGGTGTTATGTTTGTTGAGTATGGGTGGAGATGAATTTGGAGCCAAAAAATCCACGAGTTTTATATTGAGCAATTTCGAAATTATTTACAAATTTTTTTTCGTACAATTTATAATTTTTTCTTGATAAGAATATATTTTTTCCGTATAGCAGTCTTGCTCAAATTCAAGTTCAGAAAATATTTGTTTCACAAAATTTTTTTGAATACTTATTTCAGATAAAGGAATATCCTAACTTTTCTTATGAGAAATACTCAACTGCTGTGTAGACCAATTTTCGAGATTCCCGGTCTTTTTGGAATTTTTCACGGAAAATTTTTTGGAATGCGAATTTTTCAAAAGCGCTTCTCTGTTAGATACTCAACTGCTGTGTATCTCCACTGCTATTTCTCAACTGCTATGGGGGTGATCAACTGCTATGTTGTAACTGCTAGTGTTTCAACTACTATACTTAGCTCTTCTGCAATTGATTAACTGCTAATTTTGCCACTTTTGGTGTCTCAACTGCTATGAATATAGCAGTTGATCCATAGCAAAAGAGCCAAATATAGCAGTTGAGATACATAGCAGTTGAGTATTTGCCACAAATTCCTAGCTTTTCTCACAAAAGACGCTTCGGAAATATCGCTTTTCGAGAATTTTTCCGTTAAAAAATCCGGAAAATTGGAAAATTTGTCCACAGGAATGAAAATGGCAATTTTGGCTCGAATTCGATACTGGTTTTCGGCCAATTTCTTCAATTTTTATCAAATTCTTAATTTTTTTCGATTTCAAGCACAAATTGGTTTGGGAAATCATATCTGATTAGCAGGGTTTTGGTGAAACATTCCCCGATTTTTTCGTAAAAATTTTTTGAAAAAGGTCTGAGAATTCCCGAAAATTGCAATTTTTCAGTTTTTCCGATTTTGAGCAAGCCCGCTGTCCATTGAAGGTGAATGAACACATTTAACACTAAAAAACCTATAAAAACATACACTTTCCCGGCACAAAACACAGAGAAAAATGGTGTCACATATGGAAAATACCTCTGATCCGATTATGACAAAAAGTCAGAGGGTTAAGGTTTTTGAAAGTTTTCGTAGTGGGAACTCAGTCCATCTCAGCTACTGTGAAAATAATAAAGTTTCAGCAAGGAATTTGAAATTTTTCTTGGGGGGGGCTCAAACGCGTACTGTTGCAGGCTGTGGAAAGCGTTTGAGCCCGCGAAGAAAAAATTCAAATTCCTTGCTGGAACTTTATTATTTTCACAGTAATGCTCATTCAAAAAAAGTGAAGTAATCGAGGTGAAAATAGATAGATAGAAATGCAAACTGTTCTCTTTCTCTATCTTTGCAGCCAGCCTCCCCTTTCGAAAATTTTTAAATATTTGTTTAATTTTCGACGGGAAATACTACTTCCCCCTTCTTAACTCTCTGTCTCTCCCATTATAGATTTTCGAAGGGGGAAAAGTAAGAGGGGTGAGAGGTTGGGGGAAAAATCCGGTTAGACTGATTATTTGGCTTGGGATCAGCTCTTTTTTTCTCATTTTTTAAGGAAAACGATGCGATGATTTTTGTATTTTTGATTTATAATTTTTATTGAAAATTATTTCTTTAAAGACCAACTCACTCGGTGACATTTGTCATGATATACGACTCAACAACTGCATGAGGTTGTTCATTCATTCCCCGCCTGGCCTCGTACCTGTAGAAAATTGCTTATAAAAAATCGATAAAAATCATCGGTGATGAACTTTAAAAGAGGAAGAGGAGGACATCAAAAAGACAGGTGACATTGAATTTGCCAAGGTTGACTTTGATGTTTGACAAGAAAGAGACGACGGGAAAGGCGATGAAAATGACAGATTTTGATAAATTAGTTCAAGGTTTAAAGGTGGTGAAGAAATTTGATTTTTAAAGCAAAGAAATTAAGAAAATCGGTGAAAAATCGAAAAAAAATTTTTGAAAAGGAAACTGTAGGTTTAAAGGCGCATAGTGAAATTGGTTAATTGAGTTTTGCGTAGAAACATTTTTTTTAGAGTTTTTAGGATTTTTTGGATTGTTTTCGCTTCAGAATTGAAAAAAATTGTGAGAATTCAAATTAAAATCAAGAAATTATTTAAAAATTTAATTTTTCGATAGAAAAATGAGAAAAGTCTGTGGACATCGAATAAAAAATCTTTTCCAATGAAACTGTAGATTTAAAGGCGCATATTAAAATTTTGTCACTTGGGTTTCGCACAGAAGTGAATTTCCTCCAAAAATCAGAAGATTTTCGGATTTTCCAAACGAAAAGTACGAATATTTGAGCTAATTATATTCTAATCAGAAAGATACAAAAACGGATACAAAACGGATTTTCACCGAAATCAAACTATATTTATCGGGGTCAAAGGAGTAAAATCTCAAAAATCGACAAAAAAAACTTTTACATGGATTTTCCGCGAAATCGCAACATTGAAACAGTGAAAACCTTCAAACCGGGCCAAATTTCCGGGGCTAAAAAAGCAAAAGCTAATTAAATCAAAAGCCAAACGTGGCTTTTGATGTCTCTCTCTCTCTCTCTATCTATCCGCGTGAGGTCTTCCCTCTCCGCACACAAAAACTTTTTGCAATCGGCCGCATTCGAAATCGTCTCATCGTCTGGCGTCTCTTCACTTCCGTCACTCTGTCGATGTTATCGCAGTTTCGTCTTTCGTCCTCTCCGTTTCTCTGCGCCTCTCTCCCTCACTCTCTCTCGCTTTCCCAATGTCCGTTCTACTAGTTATAAAGGATGGACGAGTGAATGTGTGTGGTTAGTCATCTGGAGAGAGAGACCAACTAAACGTTTTCAAAGTTTTTTTTAAAATTTCTGTTCTCTAGAAACGTGTTTGAGGTTGTAGATGACCAAAAATTTCTTTGAAAAAGGGCAATAGAAGTCACAGGTTCTGGAACATTCTAAGGTTTTTTTTTTCGAATTTCCACTAGAAAGAAAATTGTAAAAAATGAAAAAAAAAATTGAAAAAAAAAAAATTGAAAAAAATGAAAAAAAAAATTGAAAAAAATGAAAAAAAATTGAAAAAAAATTGAAAAAAAGGCTTTTTGTCGAAAAATGTCGAAAAATGACATAAAATGTGAAAAATTCAGCGTTTTTTTTTTTCATTTTCCCACATTTTTTCCAACGGTTTTTCGCTGATCGCGGCGAGACCCGTGGATATTGTTAAAAAATAAAGAATTTTGAATTCCCGCCGTAAACCGACGCACGGGTCTCGCAGCGATAAGCGAAAAAGCCTTGGAAAAAATGCTGAAGTTTCCACATTTTTTGTCATATTTTGACATCCGTGAATAAGGAAAAAATAGTTTTTGAATCACTTTTTTCGATCATGAATAACCCTATGAATCTAAAATCATCATGTTTTTCCCATAGAAAAAAAGAAATACTAATCCATAAGAAGCCGGAAATCCGAGCACATCAGACCTCGGGATTGGAAGAGAAAAAGGGGAGAGAGAAAAAGCCGATATTAGCCGAGAGATGGGGTCAGGGGTCCTTTAATAACGTGCACACACAAAGCAGCGGACCCATTGAGAGACGAGGGGCAGGTGGTTTATTTTAGTAAAGAAGCGGGCAAAAAAGAAGAGGGAAGGGCTGCTGGTGGGAAATAAATGAGAGGATATTTTTGTTGTTTGGGCGTGCACCCCCCACCAAAATCAGCTTATGCCATGATAGTGTCTAGTTAAACGCACGAATAAATAATTTTACGATAAAGCGGAGCGTCGAAATTGAAATGTGTTGCATCAAACTATCAGTTTTGATAAGAAGAGCATTTACGACTTGGTCGCATTAAACGTGGGGTGAGAAAGTACTAGGACGGTTAAAGTACAGAATCTAGAGGGGCTTGAAAGGATTACTGTGGAGGGGTGTCTGTAGGTTGGAACACTCTGTTTTGATAGGTTCAAAGTTTAAAATTTTGTGTAACAAAGGAAGTGTTGCCCACACGTGGGTTAGGAAGTTTTTATAATTCAATGATCTAAAAGTAGATGTTAGTGTGAGTGGATTCTGAAATTTCTATCCCTCACTTGAGCCTGAAAGTCTGGAAATTTTAATCTGAAATCGACATGTCGACATTTCAGATTTTCAGATGAAGATTTCCAGACTCTCAGGCTCCATATTGCTGTAAATTTCAGAATCCACCCACAGAAGCATCTACTTGCAGACCACCAATTTGTAGAAATTTCCTAAACCATGTGAAAAAAAAAAACTCCTTTGTAAGAAACGTGGCTGGAGACCAGTCAGAAATGTGTAAACTCTCAGTAAGTGATGGGTACTATTGGATAGCTGGAAGGAAATCAGACTCGGTTACGGTTAATCCTGTAATTCAAGTACACCCAGTATGTCCAGAGCAGCATATCTCGGTTGCCTTCAAAGCTACCTAATTGTAATTAACTGTAGAAATGTTATGCAAAACATTTGAAAAATTTTAATAGTTGTACATTTTTTGATATCTTCAAAAACAACCGAGATATGCTGTGCACAGGAATAGCTTTGTACTCAAGTTGCTCAACCTAGATTAGGTTATAGCAGTTACAAATTACAGTGCCGAAAACGATTTTGTTTTAGATTTTCATTTTCAGACTATAGTCATGTATTATTCAATTTTTAAATATGATATTCAACTGCATCACTCTAGATCCATTTTTATTTTTTTTCCATTTGTGATAATTTTTGCATCACGCATATAATACGTGTAATTGATACGTATCTCATTGACTTTTGCATCACCAATTACCTATATAATCATTTTTTCTATGAAACAGATAAACACGTTGTCATCATGCTTGTTATCATTTCTCTCTTCTTCTTCTTTTCTCTATTTCATTTTATCTAATGTTTACTTTCAATACGTATTGATTTCAGTTACGCCATGTCCAAACCAATTCTCTACTCGGCATGGACCTCATCTTGCTCTTCAAGAGTCCGGATTGCTCTTGCTCTCAAAAAAATCGACTATGAATATCACACAGTGGATATCAAAACTGAGGAGGAGATGAGAGAGTTTGCCATGACAAACCCGGCAAAAAAGATACCGATTTTGAAAATCAACGGGCTAGTTTTGACAGAATCCCTGGCAATTATTGAGTATCTGGATGAGGTGTATCCAGATCCACCACTTCTTCCCAAAGATGCAGGGGAGAGAGCTCACGCGAGAGCTATTGCTTTTCATGTGAGTAACCCTTAAGTTTTTTCAATTCATTGAGAACTGTTCAGATCGCTTCTAACATCCAACCTCTTCAGAACAAGGCTATCATCCACAAGTTGAATGAGAAGGTGCCAGGGTATGGCGCTGAGGTTAGTTTCTAATTCTGTCCTTAGGATGTCAAAAATCAAAAAAAAATTGAGTTTTTCAGTGGACCAAAGACGTCATCTCCCGTGGCTTCGAAGCCCTGGAAGAGCTTCTGAAGATGTACTCTGGGAGTATTGCGTTGGAGACCAGATCACCATCGCCGACTTGAACCTCCCATCAATTGTGTACAACGCAACGGATAAGTAAGGGCTTATTCACCTTAAAGGCGCAGAGCAATATTTTCTTCAGGTACAACGTCGACATCACCCCATACCCACTGATCTGTAAAATCAACAAGACGTTATCTGAAATTCCAGAGTTCCAGGCGTCGGAGCCAGCCAGACAACCGGATGCACCGAAAAAAATTTAAATGAATTGGGGGAGAGAAACAAGTTTATCGATCGTTGTTAAAAATTCGGGAATTGTTAGAAAAAATTGAGAAAAAATAAAAGAAATAAATGGTTATAATACTGACAAAAAAGCATAGCGAACACGGCAGTTAAAGCATGAAAAAAGTAAAAAAAAAGTAGAAAATACTTGGGAATTTTTGTTGGGGGGAATTCACATAAAAAAGCAATCTTAATACTCATCTCCTTCCTCTCCGTTATCCTCCAAACTGTCTACACCGACCTCCTCGTAATCCTTCTCCAGAGCGGCCAAATCCTCACGAGCCTCACTGAACTCTCCCTCCTCCATTCCCTCACCGACGTACCAGTGAACGAAGGCACGTTTCGCGTACATCAGATCGAATTTGTGATCCAGGCGAGCCCACGCCTCGGCGATGGCCGTGGTGTTGGAGAGCATGCAGACGGCGCGGGGAACCTTGGCGAGATCGCCTCCCGGGACGACGGTTGGGGGTTGGTAGTTGATTCCGACCTGGAAAATGGGTGTATGAGAGGGTGGATGGGGCTGTTTAGGTAGTTTTTAGGAGGTTTCGGCCCTCGCCTCGTTTTGGGCCCATCAAGACTGCTGCCACGGACAGGGCTGCCAGAATGGCAGCCGCGGCCTAAATTACAGCGGCTTAGCGGCCCTGGCGGCCTAGCGACCCTAGAGGCCTAGCGGTCCTGACGACCTTCCACGGCCTGACCTATTCACAGGCCGCGGCCGCCATTTTGACAGTATTGGTTATCGAGGAGCGAGCCCTCAACGAACCGCTCAGAAGTATCAGAACACCTTGACAAAACTGATCAACTACCCTTTGACCTTTTTCCCTACTTCATATTTACAGTGATGGGATACTATGATCATATTAAAGTCAACAACACTTTCCCTCGTTTTTCTTCACTCTCTCTCTCTTTCTTCCCACAGACTGTTATTTGTTTGATTATAGAATAGGCGAAAGTTACACACTCACATACGAATGACGTCTGTGTCAACTGATACTGGAAAAGACAGGGAAAGATACTGGGCGTTCTGGGGTACTAGTACTGAGAGGGGTCAAAAAAAAAGAAAAGAAAAAATCACCTTGAATCCTGTCGGGCACCAGTCAACAAACTGAATGCTTCTCTTGGTCTTAATCGTCGCGATCGCCGCATTCACGTCCTTTGGCACGACGTCTCCACGGAAGAGCAAACAAACGGCCATGTATTTTCCGTGACGTGGATCACACTTCACCATTTGATTGTGTGGCTCGAAGCACATGTTGGTGATCTCGGCAACCGACAATTGCTCATGGTAGGCCTTCTCGGCAGAGATGACCGGGGAGAAGGTGGCAAGTGGGAAATGGATACGTGGGTATGGCACCAAGTTGGTCTGGAACTCAGTGAGATCCACGTTGAGAGCACCGTCGAAACGAAGGGATGCGGTGATGGAGGACACGATTTGTCCGATGAGACGATTCAAGTTGGTGTATGATGGACGCTCAATGTCCAAGTTGCGACGGCAGATGTCATAGATAGCCTCGTTATCAACCATGAATGAGCAATCCGAGTGCTCCAAGGTGGTATGAGTGGTCAGAATCGAGTTGTACGGCTCCACAACAGCCGTGGAGACCTGTGGAGCGGGGTACACCGAGAACTCCAACTTGGCCTTCTTTCCGTAGTCAACAGACAGTCTCTCCATCAAGAGGGAAGTGAATCCGGATCCGGTTCCTCCACCGAAAGAGTGGAACACCAAGAATCCTTGGAGTCCGGTGCAGTTGTCGGCGAGCCGACGGATACGGTCCAGGGTCAGGTCGATGATCTCTTTTCCGATGGTGTAGTGACCACGGGCGTAGTTGTTGGCGGCGTCTTCTTTGCCGGTGATGAGTTGCTCCGGATGGAAGAGGGAGCGGTAGGTTCCCGTGCGGATTTCATCTGGAATTTGGACATTTTTTTCAGCGACGGGAATAATGACTATGCGCCTTTAAGATGAACTTCTAATTTGGAGTTTGGTCCCCCTCCTCCGTTTCAATGTCCTCCTCATCTTCCCAAGCTCCCCGGGCTCCTCTCAATGAATTTTATGTGTTTCTTCTTCTATTTCTTCTCCCCTCTCCTTATTTCAACACTTTCGGGTTTTCTACTGCCTTCCCTCTCGGTTTTCGATGAATATCCGATGCTTTCCATCTTCTTCTTCTTCTTCCCACTTTTTATATGAATAGTAGAGGAAGAAGAGAAGGAAAACAGAGGATGGGAAAAACGAGAAGAAGAAGAAGATGGCTCAAGTTTTGGTATGGTGGTGGTGAAAATGAAGAATGAGGTTCGCTTGGAAAAACAGGGTCTCGTGGGATGGTTGAAAGAACATTTTTTTGGAGAAAAAAAACAAAAACAAAAAATTTGGCCCCGGTGGGGTTTGAACCCGCGATTGGAATTTCTAAGACAGGGGCGCTAACCGTTAGGCCACGGGTGTCAAAAGCAAAAGGCAAGGTAGAGGGCGTAGACATTTTCGCTCTCTTCTAGAAGTCGATTAGGCTTTTTTTCAGGTCCCTTTCACTAGTTTCAATTCTGCAAAAACGCCAATGACGTTCTCAAAGAGCATCACCATTCCATTTCCGTCCGCTGCTGCTCCTCTTTTGCGGCGCTCAATTTTCAAAAGACGCTGCTCTTCTCGAAGAGAGAGCTCATTTCAATTCTTTTCTGGTCATTGTGTGATGCAATTAGGACGGCGCGGAGGAGGACTACCCATTTTGCACCATCTGCTAACATGTATATGCAAATATGGGGTATCCCTTTCGGAAGAAGGTTGTGGGAAAAGGCTATTAGCGGAAATGAGTACTTCAGAAGACTTGAATAAAGAAGAAAAAACGAATTGGCCCCAGTGGGGATCGAACCCAGGGTGAAAATTTCAAAAACCAGAGTTTTACCAATAGGCCACGGGTGCAACAGCCCAAATCAA
This sequence comes from Caenorhabditis brenneri, assembly GCA_000143925.2. Taxonomy (NCBI): domain Eukaryota; kingdom Metazoa; phylum Nematoda; class Chromadorea; order Rhabditida; family Rhabditidae; genus Caenorhabditis; species Caenorhabditis brenneri. Next base: position 241,459 of record GL379817.1, on the reverse strand, counting down.
AGCAAAAGGCGGTAACCTTACTGCGGCTTTTTCTCGCTTCTCCCGCTTGTTCAATAACGGGGAGAAAATCTACCGTAACCCGGCTATATCACAACCTACAGACTCCAAATTTCCCTACAAGACCCACCAATAACAGTCGGCTCCAAGTCGACCATCACCGCTCTCGGCACGTGCCGTCCACTTCCAGTCTCCGAGAAGAATGTCGAGAACGAGTCGTCGGATCCACCCAACGACTTGTCCGACGGCATCTGTCCATCGGGTTGAATTCCATGCTCCAGACAGTACAACTCCCAGCAGGCGTTTCCGATTTGGACTCCGGCTTGTCCGATGTGAATCGAAATTACCTCTCTCTGAAAAGAATTCCTATTTCGCAATACATTTTCCTTGGATCCTCTATTTCTCTTCTCCCTAACTTTCTCTCTTTTTTTTCAATTTCGTCCTTCCTCAAAAGAGGGCCCTCCACAAATTGGATACATTTTGTTGTCCTCCTTCCCCTGCGCCCTTTAAAACATCGGCTCACAAACATTCCCGAGAGCAGTTTTCAGTTGAATTGGCAACCCCTCGAAAGTGGTCCTGGTGGGGAGAAAGAGTTCCGGATGTCCGGTGGTGGAGCCCCGCGCACGGCAGGTGTGCTCAATGAGTCGAAAAATGGGCTGTGTTGGGGGGCGGGGGGGGGGGGGGGGGTGAGGAGGTCAAAATGTTTACGTGTAAACCTTCTAAACATCATCTTGTAAAGGGTGTTGAAGGGGAAATATTAAGGAAAAGGAAATTCAAAGTGGGATTTGGGGTAGTGACCCGTTAATTTGAAGGGGAAAATGAAGTCATGGGTAGCGGTTCCTCAGAATTAGTGAAGATTAGCCAAGAATTCAGGAGAATGAAGCTGGCCGCATGGTCTTAAAGCTGCTAGCGGGTTTTGGAGCTGCTTACTGGTCTCAGAGCTAACAGAACTTAAAGTACCTCGTTAATCTGAAGTTGCTGACGGAACTTGAAGCAACTAACGGATCCTAGGTCTGCTAACAGAGCTAAGAGCTGCTAATTGATTCCACCGCTGTTAACTGACTCGAAAGCTACTGACTGACGCTTCTTACCGGTTTTTTGAACCCGATAAAAAAAGTCACGGAGCTGCTAACAGACTTGGGACCTGCTAGCTGATTATAGACCTTCTTCTCCGGGACCGTGAGCCTCTCCAGGACCGTAAGCCCCTACTGAACGTTCTTAGAGCTGCTAACTGAACCTAGACCGGCTTACAGTCTTCAGAAAGCAGCTCATTCTGAAGCTGTTAGTAAAAATGAAAACCGACTTGAAATTTGGAAAATTTATGCCCAAAAACCCAAAAACCCCAAACCCCTCTCCCCATCAAACATACCATTTTTCCGTTCGTCTAAGTTGATACTTCTCTCGGGATGCAGTGGGAGGACGAGTGGTGGTGGTGCTCTCTCTGTGAGTGTCCCTTTTCCCATCGCCGGCCCCCCGAAGAAGGCGTGCTGCTCCCAATGTCTTCGTCTCCTAGTCCCGCCGTACTATTTCTCCTCCATCAGTATCTCTTTTGGGCTCCGCCTTTTTTCTTCCTTTTACGCGTCTCTGGCAACATTCTTTTGGGGCACACTGCACAAATGATTGGCGTTTTTTGACATGTTTAGAGGAAAAAGGAATTTTTTTGTGTTGACGGAGGAAGAGGAAGAAAGGAAGAAACAATTTAATTAGTTGGGATTAAAATGGGAAGAGCAGGAGAATGTGCATTTCTTGTCCTTTGTGATGAAATATGGTTCCTATCTTTTAGAGTTTCAAATAAGAGTTATTAGGAAAGGTATGAAAGAATCGAGAAAAAGTTTTAGAATAACATTTTTTTGTTTATCTATCAAATCTTGGGAAAAAAACCGAAAGATTCTTTGTTCACTTTTTCAAATTCATTCAATTTCTAGCAGACCTTAAGAGCCGAAATTAAAAACACAGATTAGCATAGAAAATGGATGTTTTTCTACAAGCAGCATTTTCGTCAAAAATACGAGGGGTTCGATCATTGAACAAAAACAGTTAATCAAAATTTTTGAAAATTTGTTGGAGACTTGAAAAAAAAAACGGGAGAAAAACTGAAATTCTCAGTAAAGCATATGCAATCTTGTTGTTTCTCAAAGGTTATTGGGACTTTCAATGTGCAGTACTGTACCAGAACTGCTCATATTCCAGATTTCTTCTATCAGAACTAGCAAGATTAAACAAATTTACAGGCAAAATAACTTATCAAATCATCATTACATCTACAAAAAATTAGATTTTAAAACGAATGAAAACTTGAAAAAGAATGTTTGAAATGATCAAAAACTGTGAAATTCACAAGTTGATGCAAAAACTAATAAATTGTCAGTTCAGTAGAGTCAGTCCGTTTCATTTCTGAAGAGCGAGCTAAAGTTGGAACTCAGTAGCATCCTGTATTGCGTAGTTGTTTTTTCCGGGTTGTACAGTACCTAAAAAAAATACACAAAATCCTCTAGTTGTTCAGATAATAAATTATGACACCACTTCACAGGTCTGGTCAAATGTTTCGATTTAAAAAAAAAAAGAAATTATGAATATTTGGGAAATTGCTCATAACAAGCAGCATCCACTGGGGAATTTATTTGATAATACTCAATTACAAGGTTGGAATCTAAGCTTCGATCGATACATAAAACAACTCTCGATGTTCTAGTAAAAGTGCTGACTGTTTGGTTAACCACTTTTCACTGACTACTGTTCATAGAATAAATTGTTCATAGAAATACATGATTTTTTCAAGCCTTTTTATAATTAGGAAAATGATTTTCAGATCTGCTGATAAAAACCCAATTGAAAGGAATAAAACCAATTTATAACTAGTACAGTAGCAGTTGATGCAATTGACCAGTAAGAATTGTTATCCTAGTGTGTATCCACTTCTATTGACACTGAAATTACAGTAATATAGTCAATAGATAAGATTTTCTGAAAGCTGTTTTTCTTCTGTAAGTATATACTTCCATTTGGTTTTTGGTTTTTTAGTCTTCTAGTGTAAAAACTGAAAAAAGCGGCAAATTCAACACTCTTCAGAGGCGAACATCATAATTTTCAACTCTAAACATAACTAAAACCAATTCCCCATCCTCAGATTGCCCCCCAATTCTCTCCCAATTCAGCAGCCATCTGCCTTCAACTCCTTCCTTTTCCTCCATTTCGCGAAAAAGGGGTCCTCAAGCTTTCCGAGGGCCCGAAACCCTCCTTCCTCCTCCTCCTGTGCAAACAGTATCAAGTTACTTCCATGCAACGACTCCGCCCCATTCTACAGTAGTCAGAGACGGCAAAACATCATAGTAAATATAGAGAATCCGAGAAAAAAGGCCATCTGGAAGAGCTGGGGGAGAGGGATTGGTTTACCGCTTCTTCAGAGCCCCCTTCGAATCTAATGCATTCTGATTCTGACTGCTGTGGAGACTACTGGTCCTTCTCTCTCTGGTGAGTTTTCTTCAGTTTTTAGTTCACTTTTTTCTTCTTCTTCATAACAAAAGCCATTATGTATGAATTTGGAAGCATCTTTTCTGACCATTTCCATGCATTTTTGATGGGGTGCTGATGAGTTTCTTGGGAAGGACATCCGGGTCATCTTTTGATGAATCTAGGGGGATGGAAGGGAAATGTAGGGAAATGGAAAATGTTGAGCCTAGGAGGTACCGGGAGATACTGTACTTTGAGGGATAAGGTGACTGTCAAAATAGCGGCCGTGGCCTAAGAAATCAGTCAGGCCCTGGAACTACTCATGGCCTACTCAGGGAATTTTTTGGCAAGCTTGCAGTTCGTCAGCGGCAATTTGCGAAATTTCAGGAATTTGCCAGCAAGAACGGCAAGTTGCCTAGCGCGCGGCAAGCAAACAGCAAGTTGCCAGTTTGAAAAGCGGCAAGCTGGTAAATTTGCACGGCAACTTGCCGATTATCCCCTGCATCAGTCCCAAAAGAGTCCCAAAATCCCCCCCCCCCCCCTGCGCCTTTAAAGCACTCATCCCTTTCCCTTTCTCATCCCCCTGTCATCCCAATTCTCCGATCATATACATCATCCCATTATTCATTTCCTTCTTCACTCCGCCCTCCTCAAATTGGTGTCCTCTTACCTTCTTCAGACAACCCAATCTCACTAAAACGAGGACATAAAACCTGTCATCGGAGCAAGGAGGTATAAGTGCTTTTTACTATTAGTAAAAGCTCAGCTTTTCGATGAAAGAAAAGCACTAAAAATCTGATTTTGGTAAGTTATTAAAGGCCCTATCCATCTGTCAGGACTTCACAATAGTCGAATACCGATAGCAGGATATTCGTTGTTGATGAAGTCTTAATGGGTGTTTTGATGGGGTATTTTTGTGTTTTTTAATGACTTTAAAGAGAGAGGAACAGGAAAACTACAGGGACTTTCCATGCTTTTTTGTGTCAGCGTCAGCTCACCGTGTTTGCGGACTTTCATTACTGTAACACAGAGTTCCCAAACACCGTTCACTACAACACGCTCAAGCAAAACTGCATGAAAAATTCCCGAAAATAGTCCTCGAAACCTGCCTGATTTACCACCTATAGTAGTTTTCATTGAAGTCAAGTCAGAAAGTTTAAAAAAAAAATTGCGGTCAAAAATGCAACAACAAAAGCGCTACCCGCTACGCCATAAGTCGAGGAGCAACGCGCATCACAAAATCACAGAAAATTTGACAGGGGAGCTGCATCCAGAACTTTAAAAAAATTTCCAGAGTTTTATACCAATCTAGTTAGATACCCCAAAAATTTTCAGAACCTGATGATCACTTCCAGTCGATTTATGATTTGAAAAAAGAATTAGTTAATTTAGGCTGAAATTTGAAAAATGTGTTATTCGGCTGAAAATGCTGGCCAAACTCTTGAAAATTTTGGAGCGTCCACTCAGTCCCATATGAAACTCTGGTAAAATTTCTCAGCCGATTCTAAGGCTGCAGAGGGTTCTCGACTTTTCTTGGTGCTACCCTTTACAAGTACACGGAAGGAACCTGCAATCCAGAATCGACTGAAAAAACTCTAGATCAAAACCCCGTGAATTTCTAGAAATCGTTGATAACGTTCAGTCGAGTTATGCTTGGAAATGAGCATTAGTTCATTTTGGCTGAAATTTGAAAAATCCGTTACTCATTGTCAGCTGAAAATGCTGGCCAAACTCTAATAATTTCCGAGATGTCTATCCAGACCAATGTTAACCTCTGAGAAATTTTTCAGCAATTTCTGAGGTTGTAACTCTCCTATATTCCATGTTCATACAAAAATCCAGTTTTATAACACAATGAAAAACTTTATATCTTGCTCTTTTTTGTCTTGGATGATCTCTTTTAAAGATAATTTAGAGAGGGGGGCGACGACGAAATCGATTTGTGTGGCGAAGGGGGAAATTGAGCTAATAAATTAAGGGGAGAGCGGAAAAATTAATAGCAGGTTTCCTGAACCTTCTGCTCGCAGAGTGGATCGTTGGAGATGGAACAGGCACATTCGATGAGACGGGCGCAGAACGAGGCTGTAAGGAATATGTTGGACACTTTTATTGTATTTTTTATCTTTTTTTTTGTATCTTGGACAATTTTGTACTTAGGAAAGTCCCATATTGGAAAATCAGAGCTTGTCACAAAACTGAATATGTTCATTTTGCTCAATGAGCTCTTAACCCCCTCGCATCAACAAGAATATTTGTTTCATAGATATTTTCCATTAGTTCAACTTCCGATTGATCTAGTGTTAGCGTAAAAAACTAGTAAAATGTTTTTATGAGTCAACGAAAAGGTTTATGAACTTTTCGAAATTTCTGGAATCAACAGGAGGCTGTGCTTTTAAGATTTAACTGAAAAATCGTCCGGCGTACGTCATAAGAAAATTCAGGAAGGGTCAAAACTGATTCGGTTAGGAACCAAGTCAGAACGGGGTTACATCATTTTTAATGTGATAATTTTCACTGCAAGCTAAATATAAATCTTAGTTATTTGTAGTCTGATTTTGACCCGAACGACCAAATCGAATGAAATTTTGACGCTGTTCCGACATAAAAACACATTTATCGGGCGTCATAACCTAACTGAATTCCGGATTAAAACAATTTCCAATTCACTTTTCCTTGTTTTTAATCAAAATTTTGTTAGGAAACTCGAAATAAATTTCCAGACACAATTGAATTTGGTCAACACCTAGCTTTACGTCAATTCCCCGAAAAAAAAAAGTTGATCTGAACCCGAAAATTTGTGTATACGTAGAAAATAATTACTGGGAAAGTAATAAATCCATGAGAAAATTTGTGTACACTTTTTGCTTTTTGGAAAAATGGAAAACAAAACACGAAATTTTGGGAATATTCACTGAATAGTTTAGCGTCTGGAAAGTGCTGTATACTAGGAATTTCGGGGAGAAAATGGAAGATTCTGGAAAAGTGATTACCGTAATTCCTGTAATTTAGGCTTACTTCGTTCAAAGCAGCATATCTCGGTTAACTTTGAATCTATCAAAAAGTTTTTAACTAGTGAATTGTTTGAAATTTTTTGCTTAACATTTCTTTAGTTGATTACTTTTTGATAACTTCGAAGACAACAGAGAAAAGATGCTCTGAACATACATCGTTCCTAAATTTCAGAATTTACAGTGTATGCTATCGAACAGTGAGATATGCAAATGCACTTCAATGAGCAACGAGAGAAAACGTCCGTACGTCCGTCAGATTTTGAGTAAGAAATATGGTAATTATACAAAATCGCGTTGAAATTTTTCTGCATATCTCTTATGCAAATATTTTTCTAAACACCCCAGACCGAAATTTTCAGTAACTATCATCAATTCATAACCCTTTTGGCCTCTTTTTGACGTTCAGCACTTTTCCAGACCAACCTGATTTGAAAATAGGACGATATACCAGTATTGTTGGGGCCCCTATGATTTTCCTACCAGTTACAATTCGAAAAAAAAAAGCTGTAACTCACCAAACGGATTGAATGGGTCACGAAGGATGCATTGACTGCACGCCGATCGAACACAGAACAGGTTACCCGGTTTGCAGAACGCCTGGATTGAGTCACTGGTGCACGCGGTGTTCACGCCTGGAAAGGGATTTTCGTGCTCTTCTTGGTGTCATTTTCCACTTTTTTCAATATTGGGAAGTTAATTCCACATTTTGTGTATTTCCCCTAGCGCTTGGTGCCGATTTTTCGACCCCCTCTCGAAAATTTCTCGTCCTTGCCGTTCAAAAATCTCTCTTCCTATCTCTCATTTTTCGTTCTTCTGGAAGGCACTAAAAGCTATTACACCAATCTTTTTCCCGAGTTTTGATTTATCATTCATTTTCCTCAAGAGCCCCCGAGAGACCTCTTATTACACTTTTCGGAAACCCTATACCTCCTGGCGCCAGCGCTTGGAGGCAAAGGACCCTAGCGCCAGGGGCTGTTACACAAAATGAACTTTTTTTTTTGGTTTTTTGATTTTTCTGAAGGTTCCTAGCAAGATTTGCTCAAAAATTTCCCAGAAAACACTTAAGACACGCCCCTTAACTGATTAACTCACCAATGACTGGTCCCGGTCTTGGAATCGCGTGGGCTCCGACAAGGATAATGAGAAGAAACAGAGCGGTGGACGAGATGAATGAGCTCATTTTTGTAGAGTTTTGAGAGTACCTGGAATAGTGGGATTATGAGATTTTTAGGGGAAAAACGGGAAAAATAACGAGAAGCAGTTGAAAAAAAAAGACAGGTTGGACCCTGAACCCCTGACCACCCAATGTTCAAAGCATCATATCTCCCTTGTCTTTAGAGCTATCAAAAAATTTTCAACTGATGAAATGTTTAAAATTTAATAATAAACATTTCTTTAGTTGACCACTTTTCAAAATTCTTAAAGACAATCGAGATATAATGCTCTGAACTGAGTGAGCCCCTAATACAGACTCTACTGCGCCCATTCTTATAAAAAAAAGTTGAGAAATCCCAAAGCCAAGATATTATTCAGAATAAATAAAATATCCGAAAACATAATCAGCGCGACCCGGAAAGGGGCGGAGCCTCCTTCTCTAGCTCCTCAAAAGGTGAAAAAGTGGGCGGAGCTTTCCAGAACCAGATTTGGTCCCGGAACTAGATCAGAGTTCTAATATTCATGGGAATTCTAGAGGAATTTTCTTTCGGAAAGCATGATGTGGAGAAGAAAACTGATGTTTAGAAAAAATGGAACACTTAGAAAAAAAAATTTCCAGATAAGCTTGTGATCCGCTAGGATGAACATGCTGGTTTGGCTTATGATAATAATGATGACTGTGCCAAAAAACAACAATGATGTATTGCACCTGGAATGCAATACTGGAAAAAAGAAGATCAAAATGACTCCTAACCCTCACTTTTATAGAGCCTTCTGATCACTTGACACAGAAATTCTAGAAGTTTGGAGTCAGAATCATCAGAATCTTGAAGATTCTGGAGCGTTTTGCGTCAGAAAGTGATCAGAATGCAATTCGTGCAGCTTAGAAGAATCTAGCCTAGAAAGTGGTCAGGCTACAAGAAGATTCTGGAGCACGGGTGCGTCAGAAGGTTTGGTCCTGAAGCCCAGAGCTCTGGAGGGAGAGCTCACTGCGTCAGGAGCCTAGAAAATGAGCAAGATACAATTGATAGCAAATATGAGCTTTATGAGTAAATAGGTTGGTCACGCTACAAAACTTTTGGGCATGATCTTAACATTGGTGAGCTCAGAATTTGGTTAGAATACAATTGATAGCAATTATCGGCTTTAAAAATACATTTTTAGAATTTTCTGGAGCGTTTTGCGTCAGTATCTGGATCATTCTGTGTCAAATGACCAGTAACGTCACAGAACCTTGATCACATAGGTAGAAAAAAAATTTTGGAAACAAAAAAAAACCAAAGAATATAGATAACCATGGGATCCTTTTAAGCGCTTTTTGTAGAGCCTGAACTTAGGAAAATGTTCAAAACTAAGAGGCACTTCAGAATTCAAAAAGAAGGAAAAGAGTAAAGACCCGAGACGTTAAAAAATAACTTTGCGAGTTTTGGAGAGCACATGACTATTTGTGACGTCAAGAGCTCTTTAAAAATTGGACTAGGCTTAACTGTAGTTTATTGCCTTACATACTTCATAACTAGCAAAAGTTAGGGTGCCTCACAAATCATAAGACAGCACCATAAGTTCAGAGCAATGTAGCTTGGTTGTCTTAAGCGCTATCAAAAAGTGGTCAATTAAAGAAATGTTCATTAAAACATTTTAAACATTTCATTAGTTAAAAACTTCTTGCTAGCTTCAAAGACAACTGAGATATGCTGCTTTGAACACAGATCACCTCTACAACAGAACTGGCTCTCAGTACTGTTTGTTCAGAGCAGCTTAACTCGGCTGCCGTTAGAGATATCAAAAAGTGGTAAACTAACAAAATGTTCATTGATAAATTTTAAACGTTTTATTGGTTGAACACTTTTTGATATCTCTTAAGACAAGGGAGATATACTGCATGCAGTACTGAGTGTGCCTCTGGTATGGGAACTACGGTAAATTGTCTCAAAAACAGTGAGAACTCTGGAAAAGCTGTGCGCGCCTTTAAGGTAAAATAGGGTCATACCACAAAATACACAAAAAAAACCTTTCACAAAGATCTGTTTTCCTATCCGTCATTCACAAAAAGTACCGGATATAAGTATTTAAATGTGACTCAAAAAGTTCTCTCCCTTCTCCTAAAAGACAAAGAAAACCCCATGACATATGAATGACACGGGAAAAAAAAAGAGAAATTTATTTATCTGGTCTCGATTTCACTGAAATTGAGCTAGAAATTTCGTATAGCTCTTGGAGCTCCTGCTCCAGGGGGCTCCTGGAAAAATGTCAATTTAATCCCCGGGTCCATCTAGTGGGGTCAAATTGAATTGGTCGGAGAAATGGAATTCTTGTTTTTTCAAAAAAGGAGTACACATCATTCCGAAACATTTTCATATCTTTTTAGAAATTCTATTCAAATTTTCACTCGGAATAAAAAATTGGGAGAAGTGATGTATATGCGATCTTTCGGTTTACTTTTCTAGTGACCTTAAAGGCGCATCATGGGAACAAGGTAGGTCAAAAAATCTCATTTAGTAAGATCAAGCTATATATACATTCTTGGAACCAAAACCTTAGAAAACTGGCACCCAACTTCACCCTTACCCCTTTATTCTTTTATATCACAAGAAGTGTTTCTGATTGAATAGGGAGAAAATGAGTTGTACGACGTAATCAGAAGGTAACACCAACAAATGCACGTATTGTCGTTGTGGAAAACTTTTCTTCGAGAAGATTCTGGGATTATGACGAAATTATGAAGGTGTGCGGGTATAGACAGCTACGTGGGAATCTTTCGAAGAATGATCAAGACCAAGAAGTTAGCCTTAAAGGCGCATGGGACAGAATTCTTCTATGCGCCTTTAAGGTAAATGAACTTCTGGACTCATTTGCCGAGAAAATATGAGAAAAATGACTTCTAGTGCGCCAAGGACCCATAATTGCTTTGCTGCCAAAATTGGAAATTTCGGAGAAACAAAAGAAAATGAAAAAGTGATGTCACACGGACTCCCTGACCTACCTAATAATACCTGCGTTTACCTCAAAACCAGGGCCCCCAATAATCCAAAATTTATAAGAAAATGTGGGCGACTAGAGGACCACTTGAATTTTAAAATCCCGCTTTTTTTCGACCCCCTTTTGCTCTATTTCGAGCTCCCATCCAAGGAAAATTCAAGGAGAGAATCTCCGCAGTGATGCGGGTGAAAAAGAACAATGGATTTCTTGACACACGCCGGAAATGACTCCCGGAGACAATAGGAAATGGATCACATGGTCCGTTTCCGGCGACGAGTCATGAGCAATCTTTGATGATTATGGATAGGAAATTGGTGTAGATCAGGTGGGATTTTTCAGATTTTTCAGATTTTTCAGCAGCAAAAAAGTGGTGAAAAATGACGTTAACCTGTCTGGAAATTTTCAGAGATCGTGGTGACGAAAAAAAAAAGAAAAAAAAAAGAAATTGACCCCAATGGGGTTCGAACCCGCGTTGACAGTTTCCAAAACAGCAGCGCTAGCCACTAGGCTGCGAGGTCAACAGCCATAAAAGGGGTAGTTTGCCTAGAAGTTGCCGCGGCCTCGCGCCTTTTTCTCGAGGTAAGCGGGCCATACAGAGGAACACTCAAAAAAGACCATTTGGGAAAAAAACCGTTCCCCCGCCAAAACACAAATTTTGCTCCCAATAAATACTCCACAATCACCTGCCCCACATCCAGCACGAACAGTATACTCTTGATGTAACACGTGTGTGTTTTTGACTCATTTCTAGTCATGGGCCAGAGCCACCCACCAATTCTTCACGCCTCCTGAAAAAGTCAAAACACGCATCTGAAAAATAGAAAGAATGCGTGACGATATCGGTCACTTGGGACTTATTATTGAAAAGAATATATACGCGAAAGAATAAATAATAGTGATGAATTATTCGCATGTTATTGTGTTTTGTTTTGCAGAAAAATGGGTTCTGAGGAAGCTTATTGCACTGGCGGAAAGGTCAAAAGTTCCGATTTTCACTTTCGTCATCGTAGCCACCAAGAAAATCCTGTAGTTCAGTTCACAGCAGCATATCTCGGTTGCCTTTAGAGCTATCAAGAAGCAGTCAGGAGAACCATATGTTTAGAGCAGTATATCTCGATTGTCTTTGGAGCTATCGAAAAGTGGTCAACTGAAGAAATGTTAAGCTAAACAATCTAAACATTTCACTAGTTGAAAATTTTTTGATAGCTCCAAAGATAACCGAGATATGTTGCAGCAAACATCCAGCACTTGTTATGTCCCCCCCCCCCCTCGCACCTCTCTTCTCACCCTCCGTTTCCCTCTCTCTTATAGTTACCCTCTCCTCCCTCTCCTCCCGTGCCGTCGATAGCTCAGTTGGTAGAGCGGAGGACTGTAGAGTCAGTGGGTATCCTTAGGTCGCTGGTTCGAATCCGGCTCGACGGATTTCTTTTTGTTTTTTTTTCTTTTTTGTTTTTCGTATCCTAGTTTGCCAGTTTTCTAGTTTTAGAACAGTAAAACCACCTGTAGTTATTTTTATACCAAACTACGCCCAAAATAGATTGGTTTTTTGCAAGACAAAAACAAAACGAAAAATCAAAAAATCATGATCACATTTATTTTCTTTAGAGATTGTGCCTGGAAGGGTTCAGAAGTGTTTTTTCAGAGAAACTTGAGTCCGACAAGACTCAGATCAAGTCCTGAGAGCATCGCTTGCATATCGAATTTCAGCTCCGTTCCACCGGCGTCCGCAACGACGACGAGCTGATTTTTGTCCGCTTTTGGATCGGTTAGAGTGGAGAATTCCTGGAAACCAGGGTTAAAAGGAATTATTTGAAATATTTTGATCTACCGTAGACAAATCACATGCCGGCAACGGGGAGACACCCTCGGGGATTGTGGCATAGTTCGAGGCGCTAACCATTTCAGTGTCGATGAAGGATCCACTCTGGAAAAATAGAAAAAAAAGAGAAAAATGAGCCAAAAACCAGAAATTCGTCTTACCGACGCAGTAAAACTAGGCGGCTCATCAGTCGAGGTGGCATCCGTGCTCGAGTAGTCATCAGTGTCAATTGGCTTCAAGTAAACCAGTTCCGCCTTTGGTCTTGGGATTTTCGATGGAGATGAGTACGAGTTGATTGATTTCTGTGGAGACGGATGCACTTGATATCCTTTCTGGAGGATTGGAATTCTTGATGGAGATGGTTTGGTGGGGATACTCGGAATTTCACAATCCGTCTCATCACCAACTCCCGAACTGGCCACTTCCAATTCGGCCGCTTGATTCTCGGCGGCACGAGCAGCACGTCTTCTAGCCTTGGCACGTCTTCCCATTTCTTCTGAAACAATTTCAGCCTCTAATCTCGAATAATCTTGAGTACAAACCAATTAACTCCTTCTCAGATTGCCCAAAATGATCCTGACTGAATGAAAGTGCAGTCACGCAATTGGCGTCGAGCAATCTGAAACCAGAGAGGAAATTGGAGCAATTTCCGGAGCAATTAGATAAAGAAGAAGAGAAAAAAGAAAGTGATCTTACTCGATCTCCGAGTTCGTGTAGCCGATGGCCTGAAAAAATGGGATTTAGGGAATAAGGAAGGGTTTTGGGAGGGGAGGATCAATAAAAAAAAAGAAAAAAAGAATTTGGACCCGCGGGGATTCGAACTCGCGATAAAAAATTGGAAAACAAGAGCACTAGCCACTACGCCATAAGTCAAACAGCTGTGTTATAGGTAGAAGGCGGTGAAGTTGTTTCTCTCTTTCTCTAGGGGCTTCTCACAGCCGGTACTCTATGTTCAAAGAAGATTATCTCGCTTGCCTTGGAAGTTATAAAAAAGTAGTCAACTAAAGAAATATTAAGCAAGCCATTTTAAACATTTTACTATTTGAAAATTTTTTGATAGCTCTCAAGAAAACCGAGATATGATGCTGAGAACACAAATTATCCCTATTTCAGGGTTGCATTTATGTTCAGAGCCGCATATCTCGGTTGTTTTTACAGCTATCAAAAAGTGACCAACTGAAAAAATATTGAGCAAAACATTTTAAACATTTTACTAGTTGACTACTTTCCGATAGCTCTGAAGACAGCCGAGATATCCTGCTCTGAAAAAACACTGCTGCCTTAAACTAAATCACCGGAGTCAAAGTGAACAAACCCAGCAAAAACCAACAAAAAACGTACATAACCAAACCTAAAAACGTGTCAAAAAGCGCCACAAGACCACCCTCGCTCTACGGGAAAAACCGCCTATTAGATTAAAATCTGACCCGAAAACCACTAAAAACATAAAAGATTCGGATCTTTTGGAGGGGAGACTTACCGTTCCAATCGCTTCTTCACTCGACATCTCACTTTCCCTTTTCTTTTCTTTGGTAGTTATTTTCGAATAACCGATTATTCCTTCCTTGAACAATGCCGAGAAATGGTTGAAATTTCGAATTGAAGTTCACGGAAAGACGTCGAGAAATAGGCGGAACTCACGTTGGGAAAATGTCAAATTTTGTGAATTTTTTGATTTGATGAATCAGAAGAATTTTTTTCAAAAGAATAGAGAAGAAGCCCTTTGAATGCTCATCAAAATTTATTATTACATTTATAGAAAAAGAAAAAATTGGAAAAAAAAGAAAAAAGAGAACAATCAGAATGAATCATGATGTTTTGAACACTACAGAAGAAATACAGAAGAAGAAAGGGAAGAATCGAAATAAAAACATTTAGTCAATAATTTCTGCGAGGAAGATAATGCAAACCTCCTTTCCTTGATCCGGACGGGTGAGTTGCCAATTAACTTGAATAACATCGCCGGAAGGATGATTTTCCGTGATGGCTATCGACTGCTCGAACTTCTGGGCTTCTCCGGCGACGATTGGGCATTTGACTCCTGGAAATTAGTGGGTTTAAAGTGGAAAATAGGTTTTGAAAAAAAATTTTGACCCAAAAGAAGTTCTAGGTTAGGGGTAAAAAAAGCGGCTTTTTTCTCCTTCCTCATAGTTGGGAAGTGCCAAGATTTCGGAAATTGAGGGGAGTTCCTTGAATTTTTGGAATTTTTTCTGACGAAATAATCGATTTGGACTTTTTAAAGGTCCGAAATAGTCTACTAGATAAGCTAAGCGCTTTTTTCATTGAAGTTTTTTTTTTTCAACAAATAATTATTCGTTCATTGCCGTAAGTTTTGTAATATAGGCAGACTGTATGTTTAGAGCAGCATATCTCGGTTGTCTTCAGAGCTATCAAAATATTATCAACTAAGAAAATGTTAAGCAAAACATTTTAAGCATTTCACTAATTAATAACTTTTTGATAACTCCAAAGACAACTGAGATATGCGGCTCTGTACACAAATCGCCTCTTGTACATGACTGGCTTACAGTACAGTAGGTTCAGGGCAGCATATCTCGGTGGTCTTTGAAGTTATCAAGAAGTAATCAACTAAAGAAATATTGAGCAAAAAATTTCAAACATTTTACTAGTTGAAACATTTTTGATAGCTTTAAATACAAGCGAGATATGCTGCTCTTTCAGGATTTTCATGACAAACAAAACATGAAAACCAATTTTTTTTTTTGATTTTCAACTGATCTTATCTACCAAACGCTATATAATTAATCCCATTTTTTTCTAAATCAAAATCAAACACTCACCGTAGGTGCAAGCATCCGAATTGGTTTGCGGGAAGTCGACCATAGCGGATCCTCCGACCTTGGCTCTCACAGACGTCTTCAACTTCTCGGCGGCGACACTCGGCTTGAACTGAATTTGGATGACGGGACGAGTGCCCTTCTTAAAATTACACACTTTCTTGCCATCCTTGATCACCAATTGGCAGCCGTCAGCCTTCACCATCGACACCTCCGAAGCCGCCTTGCAGGTCTTCCACCCGATTTCGATGAATTCGGCGGAAGCGACGGCGGCCAGGCATGCCAAGATGAGGATCGTCCTCATCGCTGGAAATTTAGCAAAGGTTTTGACATTCGAAGAATGTTTTTGAGGAAAAAAATCAGAAGAAGAAAAAAACCAAAAAGAAAATAAAAATTTGGCACCAAAAGTCCAAGCAAAGGCCCCTCCGGTCGCAGGCTTGTGTGCCACACAATGACCCGACCCATCTCTTCTTACCTCACCCCATAGGAACAGTTGTCCCACTTGCTTCTCTACCCCCTCTGATTTTTGTTCGCTATCTCTCATAGGCCACGCCCCTTTCTCACAAAGCTCAAAGCTCTCATGATTTATTGGTGTTGGAAGATGAAGGAGGCGAAGAAAAAGAAGAGAGGTGGAATGGGATGGGATGTATATATCACACATATTGCGATCGGGAGAAGGGAATGTGAAAAAATAAAACAAAACGAAAAATCAATAATTTATAAAAGTGGAATATCGTCATCAATGGCAGCGATTGAGGAGCCATCACCGAGTAGAGAGTCACCGGAGACTGGCGTCGAGATTAGTTGTTCGCTGGAAAATTTATAGGTTTTTGGGGTAGAAAATGGTCTAAATGGGGGTTTTCAAGTTTTTTTTGGCTCTGTTCGAAAATGGAGGGCTCAAAAAAAATCAAGGGCCCAAAAATTCACCATTATTTTTTGTTCTGAGCAGTATATCTCGGTTATCTTTGAAGCTATCAAAAAGTAGTCAACTGAAGAAATGTTAAGGAAGACATTTGGAACATTTCACTAGTTAAAATATTTTTGATAGCTCCAAAGGCAACTGAGATATGATGCTCCGAACACAGACCCAGCTTATCGCAGCACTGGCCTACAGTAGTGTATGTTCAGAGCTGCATATCTCGATTGCCTTTGAAGCTATCAAAAAGTGTTCCACTGGCAAAATGTGTAAAATGTTTTGCTGAACAATTCTTTAGTTAATCACTTCTTGATAGCTCCAATGAAAACTGAGATATAGTGCTCTGAACACAGATCATCTCTATTACCGGATTGGCTTACAGAACTGTTTGTTCAGAGCAGTATACAGTACCGTCCATAATTATACGAACACCACGTGAAAATTCAAGCCATTTTGTACTGGAAAATTTGGAAGGCCAACTTTGAGCGACCATAACTTTAGAGCCAGATGAGATATGAAAAAGCTGTCAACTAAGGAAATGTGTAAAAATTAAAAATCTCTAAGTCATTAGTTGACCGTTTTTTGATATCTCTCACGGCTCATGAGTTACACGCCATGGAATAAAAAATTTACCTTCGGAAATTGGGAAGCCCAAAACATTGAAACCTAAGACCATCCTTGCAAAAAATAGTCCTATCTTAAAAACCGATGAAGTTAGAAAAAAGTGATTAACTGAAGATCAATAGAGCATACAACGGTCTACATTTTTGTAGTACATGAAATTTTTCCAGCCATCATGCCTGTTGACTTACAGCCGACAGAAGTAACAAGTTTTGGAAAGAATGACATTTTTTGCAAACTATTGTTTTCCAAGATTTGTAAATTTATGAAAACGTACAAAACTGTAGGATTAATAAAAATTTATGAGAATTTGAAAAGAAAAATCGAAAATCAAGCATTTTTTCAAAACTTGTCACTTCTGTCGGCTGTAACTCGGCAGGCATGATAGCTGGAAAAATTTCATGTACTACAAAAATGTAGACCGTTGTATGCTCTATTGATCTTCAATTAATTACTTTTTTCTAACTTCATCGGTTTTTAAGATAGGACTATTTTTCGCAAGGATGGTCTTAGGTTTCAATGTTTTGGGCTTCCCAATTTCCGAAGGTAAATTTTTTATTCCATGGCGTGTAACTCATGAGCCGTGAGAGATATCAAAAAACGGTCAACTAATGACTTAGAGATTTTTAATTTTTACACATTTTCTTAGTTGACAGCTTTTTTATATCTCATCTGGCTCTAAAGTTATGGTCGCTCAAAGTTGACCTTCCAAATTTTCCAGTACAAAATGGCTTGAATTTTCACGTGGTGTTCGTATAATTATGGACGGTACTGTATCTCGGTTGCCTTTGAAGCTATCAACAAGTAGTCAACTAAAGAAATGTTAAGCAAAACATTTTAAACATTTTACTAATTGAAAGTTTTTTGATAGCTCCAAAGGCAACTGAGATATGCTGCACTGAACATAGATAGAGGGGAGAGCGAAACAAAATACCGTACATCTACGGCCTCTGCCCATTTTCTAGTTTCTGCTTCTGTGGCCTAGTGGGTAACAGCTTTGATTTGAAAACTATAGACCCGGGTTCGAACCCCATTGAGGTCAAAACTTTTTTTCTTTTTTTTTCCACCCAAAAACCCACTTATTCTTCCCGTACTCTTTATCCTCCTCCTCACTCCGATTGTACTTCACACAGGACCCATTCCTATAGCACCTCGTTTTCCCATTCGCCACCACGGTTGTGGTAGAGGTCTGCATTCCCTCTTTACTCAATTCTTCATCCTCTTCCCCATCAGGGATAGTTGGGAACTGAAGAATCAGGCTCTCCAGGTTGGTATTTGGATTTTGATTGTTCTGAAGAAGGGTCTCAATGGATGCTCGGCGAGCTGGAGGCCCGGTGACCAGGAGGTCGATTCCGTCGCATAAACGGTCCATGTTGGGGGATCTCAATGGAGAAGAAAACGAGGAATCTTCCGTGTCTGATGATTCTTCATTCTCCGACTTTTGAATCTCCTTGGCATGCAGCTCCCTTGAATTTTTGATCAGCAAGGAGTCAGTAGCTCTTAGCAGTTTCTTCGGTTCAAACTTCGGTGGTCCGTTAACATGACCCAATCCATCCCGATCCTCTTCATTATCACCATTTTCAAATGCAATTTGCACAAAAGAATTGGCGATTTCATAGCTTGGAGGACCATCAGTAGGGTTGAAGGGGTTCTCAATCTGGTTGGTGTTTTCGCTGTAGTTCCAGTCAGATTTGATGACGGTGTGGATTGCAGAGTAGGGTGGTGCTTTGTCGGGAAGTTCACGAGCTTTTGGTGGGGACTCATCGATTTCGCATTCGAGGTCGCGTTCGTAGGTGACCTGGAAACTAATTTTTGCTCAAAAATGCCAAAAAATATCCTGTATTCCGTACCAAGCCCTGATTTTTTCGTTTTAGAAATATTCATCTGAAGTTGGTACCAGGGCTGTCGAAAAATTTTTGAAAATTTTATTTTTTTCGGTCATTTCCCGAATAATTTTTCGCCTTTTTAAACCGAAAAATTTTTCGGAGAAAACCGATAAAAACTTTCGAAAAAAAACTTAGAAAAACATGTTTTCACCGCCTTTTCACCCATTTTTATTGAAAAAAACGAAAAAAATCGAAAAAAAAACCGAAAAATCCCGGAAAATTCCGAAAAATCATTTTTCGATTTTTTTGCCCTGAAAAATTCGAAAAAAATGTTTTTCGAATTTTTTTCCGACCAAAGTTTTCGAAAAATGATTTTTTTTTCGATTTTTTTCGGAAATTTTTTTCGCACAGCCCTGGTTTGTACCCCGTCATGCCCAAAATTTTTCTCTTACAAGGGGATGTTTTTCTGATGTAGGTTCGGAGTTTTCTATAAATAGGTGATCTGAAAGTAGCTGTCCCTGTGAGTGGGTTCTGAAATTTCTAGCCTTCACCGGAGCCTGAGAGTTTGGAAATCTTAATCTGAAATCGCCATAAGGGGGCGGGGCCAGAGAAGATTTCCAGAATTTCAGGCTCCAGTGAGGGCTCAGAATTTCAGATTTTGCTCACAGAGACAGCTACTTTCAGACCACTAATTTCTAGAAATTTCCAAAGCCATGTGAAAAAAAATTGCCTCGTGGGAACGCAATAATCACTAGGCTCCCATTCTGTTACCAGCGCACCTGTTTTTTTCCCAAAAATTTCGTAAAAATTACCTTATGATACCCAATGATATACATGACCAAATCATCCAAATCATCCTTATCCACCAAGAACTCCAATCCTTGATGTGGATTACTCGCCAACCGGATACTAATCATAGACGCCACTTCGGTCTCCTTGCAAACCACCAATTTTCCAATCAAATCAAATCCAATCGAAATAGATGGCTGTCCAGATTTCCCTGGGTGCCTCACAAGGAGCCCTGTCCTAGGCTCCACTTGCATCAGCATATCAATTTGGGACTCTTTGAAAGTGACACAGAAGGAGCGACCACCAAATGAAGGAAGATGGGATACAATGTGGATGTATTTGAGACGAACCATCATACTGGGTTCGTTGGCGAATTGGGAGGTACCTGGAATTGAATTTGACGTGCTAAAATGGTCCTCTAGATACTTACAGGCCTCCAACTCTGGCGGGTACCCATTGCTCACACTTGGTTTTCCGAGACAATCCACTAATCGAGAGCTATCCCGTTTCAAATAGAATCTTATATGCTTCCGGACATCTCTCCTCTTCACATTTTCCAGCACAATAGCTGGGAGGAAGGTGCCAAGACCGTATTCTCTTCTGAAAACCAAAAATTTGAATGCCCGCTTCTAGTGATATGACTTACTCCACCCTCGCCACCGACACCTTATTGTTCTCCTTCAATATATTGCAATCATAGGCGACCTGTTGTACGTGTAAAGCAGCCAGCCTGATACAGGCCTCATAACGCATTTCCATGGCGAAACGGCCACGAACCACGTCGTTTACGCATTGTTGATAGTAGTATTCTAGAGCTTTTGGGTCCGAAACTAAAAGGACAAACGCGTCGGATGGAGCAAACGATAGACGGAATACACAACGGAGATGTTCCGAGTTGGGGAGATCCACTATCTGGAATTATCATGGATTAGGGGTTGGGATCATATTTGAAATTGAAAACAATACTGAAAAAATGAAGACCGCAACCTGTGAATAAGAGATGGAAGGCAATTGACTGTGCGCTCCATTGATAACCGGTGTCGGACCCGTCGGAAAACTAGAACTCACTGTGAATTTCGTTTTGGGGGGACTAGATTTTCAACGGGGCCGACACCGGTCATGAATGGAGCTCATGGTCACTTGCTATATGAAGGTAATCTTTTTTTCAACAAAGTGGCATTTTTTTTTCTCGAAAAAATGAGTTTTTTTCCAAAAAAGTGCGTTTTTTCAAAAAGAGTGAGTTGTTTTTTGAAATTTTGGAGTTTTCATTTTATGGTGCTCCCAGATTGTTTTAAAAAGCTCTTAGACGGCGAAAATGGCTCAAAATGACTTGGAAATTAGTCTGAAACAAACAAAAAGGGACCACAAAGATTACCATAAATCCGGGAATTTAGGCGCTCAGAACTGTATGTTCAGGGCAGCATATCTCGATTGTTTTTGTAGCTATCGAAAAATTTCCAAATAGTAAAATGTTAAAAACGCTTTGCTTAACATTTCTCTAGTTGATAACTTTCTGATATCTTCAAAAGCAACCGAGATATGCTGGTCTGAACATACAGTTCTGTAGGCCAGTCCTGTAATAGATGTAATCTGTGTTCAGAGCAGTATATCTCGGTTGTCTTTGAAGCTATCAGAAAGTGTCTAACTAGTAGAATGTTCAAAATGTGTTGCTCAATATTTCTTCAGTTGACCACTATTCGATATCTTCAAAGGCAACCGAGATATTCTGCTCTGAACATACAGTACCTCTTTCACAAGACCTGCAAGACTCTGGGTCCCCTACTGAGGGCTATCGAGACCGTAATGGAACCCAAACGCCATTTTGGCCCCCTTGATTCGAAAAAAAAACTCTCACCGATTTAATTTTACAATCCGGCCTCAACAAGCTTATCCTACTCGTCCTGGCACCCAATGAGTACTCGACGGCCAGTGAAAAATGTGACGTGGCAGTGATTTGAAGTTTCTCGAGAATACTCTCCAGTATATTCTTAACCGTCGTTGTAGTATCATATTTAAAAGATCTAGTTTGTCCATTTTCCAAGTACACTCGTAAAACATTTGGAAGCAGTGGTGGGAAGTCAGAGTTCTGGAATTCAAAAAATATAATAAAGGCAAATTTCAAAGAAAACTTACATTATCATTATTCGAAGACACTAGTACCCGGTCAGTAAACCGAACTTTACAGTTTTTCCGGGTGCTCTTCGGTCGTTGTGGTAGCTGCTGAACTGCTATCACTAGCTCTTCCTTAGTGGCTCTCACAGCGTTCACCACGTTATCCTTTGATTCATTCTGCATATCCGCTCCGTTTACCTCTAGAATTTGATCGTTAGCGAAGAGGAGACCATCGGATGGTCCTTCTGGAAATTCGGAAATATTTGAGTACAGGGGCGCTGGGGGGTTACCTGGCGACACAAACTGAATTATCGTTGGTAGTTGCCCGGCGGCTACAAAACCAAAACCAATGTCTTTGCCTCGTCGGATACTAACTGTTCGCTTGCCATCTGGAGGTCGAGTTTTCCTGGGGTCGGTGTACGTGGTGGTGCGGTTTAGGTGGCTGGAAATAGAGGCTTTAGTACTGTGAACCTTGTACATAACATACTGCATGTTCAAATCAACATATCTTGGTTGTCTTTAAAGCTATCAAAAAGTGTTCAACTAGTAAAATGTTCAAAATGCTTTGCTTTACATTTCTTTAGTTGACCACTTTTTGATAGCTCTAAAGCCTGCCGAGATATAGTGCTCTGAACAGACAGTACTGTTAGCCAGTCCTCTGTAATAGGGGGATCTGCGTTCAGAGCAGCGTATCTCCGTTGTCTTTGAAGCTATCAAAATATTTTTAACTGGTAAAATGTTCAAAATGCTGCACTGAATATTTTATTAGTTGATCACTTTTTGATAACTCTGAAGCCTACTGAGATCTGCCGCTCTGAACATACAGTGCGCCTAAACTACAGGATTTACGTCGTATGCTGTCCCAGTGGCCTAGCGGCTAGCGCTCCCGTTTTCGAATTATCTGTCGGGGGTTCGAACCCATCCGGGGCCTTTTATGTTTTTTTTTCTATAAAAAACTCACTCAATATAATAAGTGTTCCCGTCATTGTCCTTTGCCTGTTCCCATCCGTAAGGTAGTCCCAGTCGACACCTCCACGACGCCCATGGTGGTTCCCAGTGGGAGCTTCGGGTTGTGTGGCTGGAAAATGAACAGATTTTTGATAGCCAGACCAGATAGGGTTTTTCAATTCAATCCTGATTTCTTGACCAATTTCTGTGGATTTTTGTCCAGTTTTGACCCAGCTAAAACCAGGTTTTTTCAGCTCCATCCTAGTTAACTTCCCCTCACTCAACCCAACTTTTTTCAGCTCATTTTTTAGTTTCCAAATCCGAAATTTCAGATTCAGTCACCTTTTTTTTCAATACTTACATCAAGTCCTTAATCTCATCCACACTCCCCGAACAACAGATACGTTTGGGTGGTGACTGAGAGCCGCTGGCGTAGAATTGAAGACTTTTCGACTTGATCATTATTTTTCCATTTGCTTTAATTTTTCGATTTTTTTTTTCAAAATTGAAAAAAAAGAGGTAGAATTACAAGAAGATTTCGAAAAATTAGAAGCAACCAGGAAGAGAAACTGAGGAGTCCGAGTGGAGAAAATGAGCAATAAGATATTTTAGGACCCTTCATTTTCTAGGAATTCCCATGTACGAATAACTAAAACTGGTGTCACCAGACAAAAAATGATGTGATGATGAAAATAAAATTTCTGTGTGAACAAAAAAAACACGAACAATTTGTGTGTGCTCTTTGTGAGCCGGACGGACCACCGAATGAAATTTGATATAGACTAAAAAGAAGACGAAGGGGGGAGGACGAAACGAAGAAGCGACGGGGAAGACTGAATGAAATTACGAAACTAACACCCCAGAAATCTCTTCTTTTTTCCCATTTGGTTTCTGAAGTTTTAGTGTGTATTTTGGTAAGGAATTAGGGGGAAAATGTTGCCAAAGTTTGGAAATCGGTTATCATGAAGCTTGATGGTCAAATAAGGTGCTACCCCGCATTAGAACTGTCCCGTAATAGAACTTCCCGGATCAGAACCAGGCCATATTCAAGCTCCCAGTTGCGACTCGAGGCTGAATTTTTGTACTGAATATGACATTGTGGCCCTAAACATTTCCTCAATTTTCCGAGTTTCCAGATACTTCGGAAGTACCCGGTTCTAATCCGGCCAGTTCTAATACGGGGCAGTTCTGATGCGGCCAGTTCTAATGCGGGGTAGCACCTCAAATAAATGCTTCAGTTTACCTTGAAGGCACATGTTAGGTTACGCCACAGGTAAGCGGGTCTGTAAAACTTTTCTCGTTTGAGAAACGTCAAAATTTTTCCGAAAATACAAAGTTTTTGAAAAATCCAACAGGGGTTCTTAGATATTGCTCAAATTAGAAAGATATGTACTTGAATAGTATTCAGGCCTTGCCGTAACAAGTTGCATGCGCCTTTAAGGTAAATATAGAGGTCAGCTGGCGATTCCGTCCGTCTAAATTGGCCGATTTCAAGAGCTATACTTGACTATACTCAATATGAAGCCAAATTTTCGATTTCTAACACAAAGCTTCGAATTTTTATGGCCTACCGTCATGACCCCTGGAATTTAGGTTCATGGTATGATCAGAGCAGTCTATCTCGGTTACCATTATAGCTATCAAAAAGTAATTAACTAAAGAAATGTCAAGAAATAAATTTTAAACATTTTATTAGTTGAAAGCTTTTTGTTAGCTCTAAAGACAAACAAGATATGCTGCTCTGGATACAGATTACCTCTATTACAGGACTGGCCCACAGTACTGTGTGTTTAGAGCTGCATATCTTGGATGCCGTTACAGCTATTGAAAACTTGTCAACTGAAAAATTGTTAAACAAAACATTTTGAACATTTTACTAGTTAAAAATTTTTTGATAGCTGTAAAGGAAACTGAGATATGCAGCTCTGAGCATGCAGTGTCCCTGAATTACAGGACTTACTTGGGTTCAGGCCACTGAACATGAACAAAAGTCTTCAGAAATAGCTATCACCACCTTACGTAATATGTAGCCAATCCTTGGTATCCTAGGCCACCTATTCCCACTTATCCCAAAAAAGTATCTCACTAAAAGATTGCTTACTAAAAAAGTCCTCAGAAAAACCGAAATCAAAAAGAAAATGGTTGTGAAAATGGAAGACGTCTCTCTCACTCGTTTCTCAAAATAAAAAGAGGAGAAGAAAACTTAAACTAAAAGAAGTGCTCCCCCGGGGCGACATGGAACGATGGGTTGACATTTCTTCGGGAAAACTTTTCCGGAGAGGGGGATAGTATATGGAAATGTTTTATCATATGGGGGAATATTGTATAGGGGGAATAGGGGGGGGGGGGGGAATGATTCATGAACTAAGGGGGAAAAGTTTATTTATGGAATAGGGTGTTGGTCAAGCAGTGTGTTTGTAGAGAAGAGGAGAAAGTCATGGGAACTTTTTCTGTTATTTTGAGCAAGTTATGATCAAGATCAAAAGTATACATGACGTTTTTAAGGTCGCCATGAGCATCTTGGAGCTCTGTCATACTGGTCTTGGGCTCAAACTCACCATAAGTAGCTAAAGAATGGTTCTGGAGTAAAATAACTAAAAATTTGAGTTTTCTGAGTAGTTTGAAGTACCAGGGATCAAATTTACGTTCTAGGAAAGTTAGCAAAAACCCAATTAAGTTTTGCACACCGTCCCAACCCATCTATGATGTCATACAGGCCCCGGAGAAGCAAGAGTACATGAGTCATGTCTTCAATAAATCTTGGGAGAAAGAAAGAAAGAGCGCGACCACAAATCGCTGGTCGTTTTGAAGAATGATAGGTTGGGGTGGAAGGGAAAGCAACAGTAATTATAGTTTTCAAGCAGGAGCAATTTTTTCAGCTAGAGAAGGTTAGTGTGTTTTGGTGATTTGTTGAGGGGAAATATGATGTATTGCTTGAAGAAATGAGTTTTTTTTCGGAAAAATAAGTCTTTGTCCTAAAAATGATTTTTATTCAGAAAAAAGAGCTTTTTTTGAAAAAAATGTGAGTTTTTTCGAGAGGTTTTTTTCCATATTTGTGAAATCTCGGCCCGGCCCGGCAAAGCCCGGAGGCTCTTAATTTTCAAGGCCCGGCCGGCCCGGAGGCCCAATTCAAAAAATTTCAAATTTTTCGGAAAATTTTCATTTTTTCACTGAAAATTCATAAAAAAAAGTGTTAAATGCTTCAAAAACTCAAGCTGCTGTTTTTCAGGTCAATATAACCCTGAAGCACAAAATTTGGAAATTTTTTTTCTATTTTTCATAATTCGCGGTAATTTTCCGGGCCGAGCGAATCTTACAGGCTGAGCCGTAACAAGTATGATTTTTTGGAAAAAATGAATTTTTTCGGAAAAGTGATTTTTTTCGGAAAAGTGACTTTTTTTCGGAAAAGTGACTTTTTTTCGAAATAGTGATATTTTCCGGAAACATTTTTTGTACAAAATGAATGAAAAAAACTGAACTGAGACTCCTATGATTTCTGCCTAACTAGGCTACTGTAGTCTTTCTGGAATAAGCTCCGCCCCCTCACTTTTCTCCTATTTTCCCAACTACTACTACTGCTAGGAAGAAAACAGAAACTGAAAGGCAAGACAAAGCCGTGAAACAAATGTTTTTCCCCTTTTTTCTACCGATCGGAATTTTTT
Organism: Caenorhabditis brenneri; assembly: GCA_000143925.2. Taxonomy (NCBI): domain Eukaryota; kingdom Metazoa; phylum Nematoda; class Chromadorea; order Rhabditida; family Rhabditidae; genus Caenorhabditis; species Caenorhabditis brenneri. The sequence continues at coordinate 215,376 of GL379817.1, read as the reverse complement.
TTGTTTGTTTTCCCCTGACCGTCACCCCCCGTTCACCTCCTCCTCCAACTGTTTGTTACCTAACTCTGTTACCTAACCCTGAGGAATGGGAAAATTCACAAAAAAAAAGAAGTTGAGAAATCAGAAAAACTGAAAAAAATGGATAGGAGAACGGAAGGAAAAGGGCAAAGGGAATCAAAGTTCGGCTAGACAGAAACTGACAATTTGTTCAAATTTCTAAAAGCATTCCTCTCGCAGAAAGAGTACAAGAAAACAATAATAAAAGTGGAAGACAGCAAGGGAATTATCTTAAAGGCGCACGGCAATTTTAGAACTTTTAAGACAAAATTTGTTCAGCCAGGCCATATAAAAATGTGGAAATTCCATGAAATTTGCTTCAAAATAAATGAGTTTTTTCAAAAAACCTCTAATGCTGAGTTCAATTTTTCAAGACGGTCTAGAAAAATATAACTAGAACCGGTCAAAAAATTCTAGAAATTTCTCAAAAAAAGTAATAAGAAATAAAATAGTGAATAGAAAATAGGTAGTCCCCTCCCCCTATTCCCCCTATTCCCATTCATATTCTCATAAATACCAGTAAAAACAGAGATAACGATGTGTATAGGGTCTCTATAGAGTCTATGTGTGTGTGCCTTCACATCAACAATTGAAGTTTTTTCCCCTTTAGACAGTATTAAAAACAGGAGAGATGCAGAGAGCAGGAGAGAATGGAATGGATGGAAATTGTGAAAAAAGAGCTATATAGTTTTTTTTGTTGGTGAGAGTATTGAGAATATATTGAGAATTTTTGAAGTTATTAAGAGAAAAAGAGAAGACGTGGGTAAATTGGAGAGATAATTGGCGTTTCTCAAATGATCCTTGCACTTCATAATTAGAGAAACTGAAAATTGGCATTTTAATTCAATTAATGAGCTTTTTTTAAAATTATGATTTTCTCAAAGTATACGTTTTTTCACTTTTGAAAGTTTTTTTCTATTCTGGAAAACTGGAAAAAAAACATGTCTCTCTATGTATCTTCTAATAGGAAAAGTTGACTGAAAATACAAAGAAATAGATACCATAATCATGTAACATAGGCACATCCAGTACTGTATGCTCAGAGCAGCATATCTCGATTGCCTTTGAAACTATCAAAAAGTAGTCAACTAAAGAAATGTTAGGTAAAGCATTTTGAATGCTTCACTCGTTGAAAATTTTTTGACAGCTTCGAAAACAACCGACATATGCTGTTCTGAACATGCAGTATGCCTAAATACCGCTATCGTGAAAACTGTATTAGTCAGCCCTGTATGTTCAAAGCAGCGTTTTTCTCACATGGGTTAGGAATTTTTCATCTTACTGAAACCTAAGAATCCGGAAACCTCCTTCTGGAAGTCGCTATATCGTGATTGTAAATCGATTTTCAGAGGAAGATTTCCAGACTCTCAGGCTCCAGTGAGGGATAGAAAGTTCAGAATCCACTCACAGATGCATCTACTTTCAGAATACCAATTTTCAGAAAATTCCTAACCCACTTGATGAAAAATATTCCCTTGTGAGTGAGTTTCATTACAGGTTTCACGGTACTTCCTACGGTACTTTCTTCCAAGGTTGCAGAAATTATGGTAAGCTAAATTACCCTAAACCACCAAACTCTATCAAATTCCAACCCCAAAAAAAATTGCAAAAGGTTCAAAAAGTGAACTTTTGACGTCACACACTCCCATTCTTCTTCTTTTCCTCTCCACCAATTCGAGTTTCACTTTGCATAAATTAAAGAATACGTGTCGAGAGAGAGAAGGGGGTATCGAATTTTATGGTGTCTGTTTGTGCTCCCTCAGTTCTTTTTTCAAAGAATGACCCCTCAAGGGACCGGACACTTTTCTGATTTTAGGTGTCTAGACTACACAGTTCATTCTGGAAATTGAGCATGGGGGTGCTCTTCTATTAGAGGAATAGAGATCTCTGAGCATTGGCTCTTTGTGTGTTCAAAATGTTCCTCATGATTGACATGAAATGGAGAAATTGAAATTCGAGACATACGGGCACAAAAAAAAAGAAGAGGAATTTGCATTTTTATGGTCAGGCAGAAAACTTTAAAAATAAGTTTGTGGCGGGGAAAAACCGTGGGAGAAGTGGAATTTGTAAATGTCTGGAGGGCAAAAAGGAGTCGAGGGATTAGGAGAATGGCGCGGCGCGGGAGAGGAGAAGGAAGTGCAAAAATGAGGGAGCTGGATGGAACATTTTTTTCCATTTTAGAATTTTTGTATACTATAAAACCTAATGGGGTTATTCACGAACAAAAAATGGGACTTTAATTCGATTTTTACGATGAAAAAATTCAACTTTTTTTTCAGAAATCTCAATTTTTTGGCATGAAGGAGAAGAGCTAGAAGCAAAGTTTCAACTGTTGAAATACTCAGAAAATGATTTTTTATAACATGGCGAAGAGTTTGAGTCTCTATCATTTTTCAGAAAAAAGTTGGTTTTTTGACTTGAAAGGGGCGTGGCTTGCTGGAAAAGGGGAGGAGCCAAAAACTAAAAGCGACGCGATGTTCTACGGGTCCGATATACCTACTGCAGCAAATATCAGTCAATTCTAGAACTATCAATGCCATCGGTATACGGGCAGTGGTCACCGCTACCAGAGAATGCCTCTTAATAAATTTGAAGTGTCAGAAAAAATTAATTAAGACGAGTTCTCCCAGAAAGTCGAGCAATGTGCTGTACAGAAAATTCAGAAGGGTCCGTTTCAAATGATTTTCTATATGATGGATACCTAAACTCTCCTGAACACTGTTATATATTTTTTGGTTGGCTCCGCCCCTTGCTTTCTAGAAAATTCGAAAAATCAAAGTTTTGGAAAAAATCAAATCGGAAATCAATTACTGGTACCATTTTGACAATGTTTTGTGTTCAGACCATAATTTCGAACTTACAGTAACCCTACTCGTCCTCATTGAACCCCTCCACCACTACCAAAAAAAATCATTCCAAAGAAAAAAATCTTCACCAAAAGACGAAAAAGACAAACGAATTGGTGGGGGTGTCACTTTTTGAAATGCACATGTGTCCATGTGGATGCTTCTGGTCTCTATGTGTGTATGGTGACTATAAACATTTTTTTTCGGGGGGACACCACGCGACATGTCGACTCGTCGTTTTCACTTTTTTATGTCTCAAGGAGACGGGCAGGAAAAAGCAGCAGCGGGGGAGAAAGAATAATGAATGAATGGGAGATTGGAACACTCGAATCCAAAATTGAAAATGCTCAAAATGGAGCAGAAAAATATGGAGATCTACGTAAACGGACCGTTTGAATTAGTAGAATAGAAAATTCATAAATTTGGTTAATGCGATTTTTGGAAACCGAACTTCGCGGGGCTATAATTTCAGGATCAGGAGAGATATAGCAAAAGTATCAACTGACAAGGGAAGGTTTTTACACATGGGTAAGGAATTTTGGTTCTACTGTAGTTGAATGGACCCAAGACATTTTTTGAAATTGAATGGACCCAACAGAGGAGTCAGAAAGTTGGATGGACCCAACAGAGGGGTAAAAAAATTGAATGGACCCAAGACGGGCACCTGAAAATTGGGTGGACCCGAAAATTCCAATGAACGGCAATGGCTCATCGAGGACCGGGTTTGGGAGATTTCTTGGTATCAAAACTTCCGGAAAAGAAGGACACATGGAGATATGGTTCATAACTTTTTTTTGAAAAA
>GL379817.1:193946-211439 GCA_000143925.2 Caenorhabditis brenneri | reverse complement strand
GAGAGAACAAATAAAAACATTTTTTGAAAAAAAAAACCAGATTCTCAATACGTCATTCTAATTAATGTTCATTTTGGGTCCACCCACTTTTTAGGTGCCCGTCTTGGGTCCACCCAATTTTTCGACCCCTCTCTAGGGTCCATCCAACTTTTTGGCCCCTCTGTTGGGTCTATCCAATTTCAAAAAATGGCTTGGGTCCATTCAACTACAGTAGAACCGGAATTTTCTATGAATTTTTGGTCTGAAAGTAGCATCGCCTGTGGATTCTGAAATTTCTCGCTCTCACTGGATCCTGAGAGTCTAGAAATCTTCACTTACACTTCTGCATAGTTTTCGAAACCAAGGCTCTCATGACCGTAGGATCAAAATGTTCTCATTTCTCACACGTTAACCGAGATTCTGGTGATTACAAAGCTGTCACAGACCATCATTTTTCAGAATTCGATTCTAATGTTTTTTTGTATCCCTGTACGCTTTACCCATCATTTCCCAACCAGACATTTCATAATTGTGACCCTTTCGCCACTGATTTAGGATATCTAATAAAATTTTTCATGATCTGGTTGTATGTCATCTGCTACAAGGGTACGTATTCCTCACGTGGTTTTGGAATTTTCTATAAATTGGTAGTCTGAAAGTAGCTGTCCCTGTGAGTAGATTCTGAAATTTCTAGCCCTCACTGGAGCCTGGGGGTCTGGAAACTGGAACCCTCCATCTGAAAGTCGCTCTATCATTGGAAATCAAGGGGCGGGGCTGATTTTTAGAGCAAGGGCTCCAGTGAAGGCTAGAAATTTCAGGTTCCACTTACAGGGACAGTTACTTTCAGACCACCAATTTATAGAAAATTTCGAGCCCACATGGGAAAAACATTCCCTGGTTAGTTGCAAAACGACTGGTTCTACAATAAAGAGGAACCCACAAATCACCCTGTCCAACCCATTTTCTTGATGGTTTTCTTCTCTATTTTTAAGAAATTTCCAATTCTTTTCTCTGTTCCCCCCCATTGACGTCTGCACTTCCCTCCCTCCATTTACGTATCCCCATACATACAATTTAATAATTCAAAAGAAGGAAGACGTGTGCTCTTCTTCTCAGAATTTTAGATTTTCAATTGTAATGAACTCTTCTCTTTTTGCTGCTCCGCGAGCACAAACACTGCTCCAGGGCAATTTTGTCAATTTTCCCGCATACTTGATGAAAAAAAAAACTAGGAACTTACTGAATATAAAAAATGCGTCCATTCTCGAGGACACAAAGATCACACTCCTCCACCAGGCTCGGATTCATCGAGTGATAGTGGAGAGCGTCTGAGGAGATGGCGTCTTCTGCAAAAAAAATAAAATAGGTTGAATGAGAGTCTTGGGAGAGTAAAAGTTGATCTTTCATGGGAAATAATCTCTATGGATGAGTTTTTAAGAAAAAAAAATTGTTTTAGGTGCTAGTTTTGGCCGTATTTATGATACTTGCAACAAAATCGATATTTTGGGTTACGGTATTTAAAAAATAAAATAACAAAGAAGCTTGGTAGTGAATTTTCAGTTTTTAAATAGTAACAAGAGAAGTATCTGACCCTAAAACCTTGAAATTTCCGGAAAAAATTGATATTTTTTTGATAAACGTTCTTTATAGCGCCTCCAAGCAGAAAATTTCAATTCGAAATTTCCCTACAGTAGTCACGGCCCGATGAAATTGACATGGATGCAAAACAGCTATGGAAAAAACCCAATTTTCTATGATTTTTTTGATTTTATTACATGAAAAGATGTATTTAAACACGCTGAATCCATAAAAATCGGTTTCGATAGGGCTTTATCTCTTAGTTTTTGAGATAATGCGGTATTTACTAAAATTGAACTAAAATCAAGTGAATTCCACAGTTTTCAATAAGCATTATCAAAAAAACTATGTAATAAAGCCCTATCGAGACCAGATTTTTCGGTTTCAGCGTGTTCAAATACGTCTTTTCGTGTAATAAAATCAGCAAAACCATAGAAAATTCGGTTGTTCTATAGTTGTTCCGCAACCGTGTCGATTTTGCCGGGCGTTGACACGCCTAACTTTCGAAAGGAAACATTTTCAGATAGAATAGTCAACTGAAAAGTTGTTTCTGATATAATTTGTGAAAACTCCTCTGTTGGTCATTTTTTGTAATCATGACTAGATTTTGAGTTATAAGTCGCAGAAGATGAGGTATGTTAGGTATAGGAAAAAAATCATGAAAATTCATTCAAGGCAAATCTCAGATGACTTTCATAACGGTTTCCTAGATTTATGACAGAAATTGTTATATCATATCTGACCTTGGGTTCGAGCGAGCCCAGATAACTTTCTTTACTGCTTTAGGGCTTCTAGAAATTTTTTTTTTCCTATTTCGCCCTTTCAAGATCCTAGAAGGTGTCCGATTGGTTAGATATCGTTAAGATATGCAGCATAGAGCAATCTGAATCTACTGGTAGTACTCTGACCAAACCAAATAACTAGGTTGAATTATCTGTGGCCTAAAAACTTTTTGAGTTTTTCGAATTGCTACAAATGGACCCCTTAAAACCTCAAACTAATCCAAATTGCTTTCCAAAAAAAAAAGTTCAAAGAATTGCTCTAAAGATTTCTAAAGAAAAAAAATCCAAAAGAAGAATAAGAAGTCAAAAAGGAAATGGAAAGTATGAAGAGATGAAGAGGGGGGATGGATGAAGAAGGAGGCGGAGTATAAAAGGGTACAAAAAAAGGAATAATGTGAGTGTATGGCCGAAGAAAAAAGCAAAAAAAGGAAAGGAAAGAAAGAAGGAAAACGAGTTTAATGGAATGGGTCCTCTACGCCCTAAGGGTGTCCTTTTTGCTCTTTAGGAGCCGGAGCAAACGTGGCGAAAAGGGGCGGAGTCTTCTTTGAAACACTCGAAAAAACAAATATTTGGGGAGGAGAAATGGATGGATGGGAGGAGAATATGTGTTGTTTTACGTCATGCGATACAAGGCAACAATCGCTATGGTGACGCCTTAGCAATATTCGGACCAGCCTTAAAGGCGCATGTATTTTTTTCGGAAAGGGACATCGTCATCATTGAAAATGTGTTTTTTTTTGGAAAAAACGGGATGAGAAATAAGGAAATTGTAAAAAAAAAAAGAAACCACCCCGGATCAGAACTGATCGAATCAGAATCTATGTTTTGGGCTCTTGCAGGAATTTTGTTTTTGCAAAAACTGGGATTTAAATATATCGAACTGTAGAGAAAACTATCCTCTATCAAATGTAATAAATTTAATGTAGGACTGTGTCAGAAGAGTCTGTTAAAACAGGGAAAAACTAATTTTCTGTACTGAGTACTTCAGATTTTCAGCTTTTTCCCTGCTCCTCTTCTGATGGAGCCCTATATGAAATTTACACCATTCGATAGGGAATTTTTTTCTCTACAACTTCAGATATTTGCATCCCCAGTTTTTGCAGTATAAATGCTCCCGGAAGACCCAAAAACCTGGGCTCGCATTCGGCTGGTTCTGTTTTGGGGTAGTATCTATGTAGTTACGGCAGAATCAAGGTTTTCACAAGGTCTTAACAATTGAATCCTGGCTGGTTCTGATCCGGGCTAGTCTCAGAAAATGCAGTTCAAAACATATGGAGTCCAGATTTATAAGTACGAATTTTCGAAGAGGTTCAGAAAAATCTAATAACGACGGTATAGATTTTTTAATGTGCTAAAGCAAAAATGATGTTACCATATTTCCATAAAAAAAAGGCATTCAGCTATATTTTTGTATAAAAAACAATGCTCATTCAGCAATAAATCATACCAAAGTTTCAGATGGTACTAAAAATTGGAACCATACTTGTCGCAGGCCGGGCCGGACCCGGCCCCAAGGGCTTGGATTAAAAAATTTTTTTCGCGCCTTCTCCCAAAGTTGAATTGTTGCTATGAGTTCTACTAATTTTTTTCAAAGTTCAAAACAGTTCTCATACGTAACAATTTTTTTCGTAGTACCACCGTTTGAAACCCAAAAAAAACGAAAATTCCGAAAAAAAATTACTTATCTTGTTCAAAAAAAAAACTATCACATAATAACACGAATCATATAAAATAAACACCCATAGATTCCACTAAAACTAGTTTCCCTGCCACCTCTACTATGAGGTTGGGTAGGTTTAACATAATAATGATGATGACATTCATACATCGTACACCATTTCGTGTTTTTTCCTGGGAATGTATGTTTTGAAATGAGGTGTGATTTTTTGAACCTAGTTTTTCATTCAGATCAGGATCAAAATTTATTCTTGAATGGTTAGGTTACAAAACATTTTTTTTCGGGAAAAATTCTAAATGTACCGAGGTCGGATCGATTCTGACAAAAAATTATCTCAATAAGGTCTGCACCGAAAAACCTAAAAATATCCTAAAAAGAGTCCAAAGAATGAATGTAATAAATCAGTATTACTTGTGTTGGCGGTGGTTTTGTGGTAAGAGGGAAAAAAAAAATCATTTTTCCAGTGGAGGTGGTGATAAATCATTGAGAGATATTCAATCAAGGAGCTATGGAATGAAAAAAAAGAATATTTTAGATTGGGATTCAGAAGGGATAGGGACCAAGTTTGATTTTCGATTTTTTGGGTTATGAAATTTTTACCTCGATTGTTCTAATTCACAAATAGGTTTTTGAAGATTCAAAGTTAAAAAAAATCTTGAAGCCGGGTTTGAGCTTGTAGAATTTTATTTTTGTTATTTCAAAAGTCCAGTTTTTCAAAATCAAACTACATTTAAATTTATTTTTCGAATTTATTAAAAAAAAAACCAGGCAAGAAGGTGTTGGCTTGTGCTTTACAGCAGGCTCTGAGCCAGATATTCTCCTTTTCTGAGCCAGAATTTATAATTCTTTCAGTTTTATTTTCGAAATTTCACTATTTCACGAAAATGGATAAAAAACTGTTTTTTTTCGGACGGACTAACCCAAAAACTTTACTAATTGCCTAACGCGCCTCCGGCGCTTAGGCAGTCCACTGTGAAACCCGTAAGAGCCATAACTCCCCGGTACTCAATGTTTAGAACAGCATATCTTAGTTGTCTTCAGAGTTATCAAAAAGTTTTTAACTGATGAAATGTTCAAAATGTTTTGCTGAACATATTTTTAGTTGACCACTTTTTGATAGCTCCTAAGGCAACTAAGATATCCTGCTCAGAACATGCAGTGCCTGATGGCTTAGAGGATCTCCGGTATTTTTTTTTAGTTTTTCTCATAATTTTTTTCTTTTTTTTTGGGTTGTTTACTCAGATATTAAATTCGAATCTTGCATAATTTCGTAGGTTTTTTGAAACAAAGTTTTTTTTTAAAAAACAAAAAAAAACCTCACCATCATCCACTGTCGTCGAGAAGGTGACCCGTTCCTCCGTCGTGTCATTGGAGGAAGACGTCGTTTCGACATCTCCCATCTGCAAAAAAAAATGGGATAAAAAATGAGAAAATGGTCAGGAAAACGGGTTTGAAAACAGAAAAAAAGAAAAAAAACTGAAAACTCTAAAACGACCTCACAGAAAACATGTTAGGATAATCACCAAAAAAAAGTCGTAATCCATAAAAATCCGGGAGCAAAACTGAGCGGAGAAAGGTCTCAAAAACGGAAAAATATCCCAAAAATTCTGCTGAATTTTCGAAAAATTCCAGTTTCTTTTACAAAAAAAGAGCAAAAAATGAGCACAAAACCCTAAAAAAGGCTTGAAAATCCATTAAACCGCTCCTCTTTTTCTTCTTTTTCTTCCTTTTTTCCAACAAAAAAAAAAACAACAACCATTCCTTCCGGCACAGCCACCAACACCACCACGAAAAACTTTTATGGTCCTTCTCTCGTGTAACTCTCTTTGCTCCTTTTTTCTCTCCGTCTCTCCATCCCTCCCCTTTTCTTGGATAATCAGAAATGGTGTGGTGGTCTCGGGGACCTAGAAGAAGAAGCAGAAGAAGCAGAAGAAAGTGTCTAATGTCTCCACTGGAAGACGTGATATTGCTCTGCGCTGTCTAGGTGTCTGCGTCTCTCTCTCTCTCGCGCTGGAGCAAACTGGAGATGATGGAAAGAGCAGCAGCACAAAAGATGTTGGAAGGAGGAGGACGGCGGGGAAATAAGGAGGAGAAGAAGCGAGTAAAGAAGTTACTGAACTTTCTCCCTTCCTCATCTCTTTTCATTTGGAAGAATGGGGACAATAGGTTCCCTCCTGGAGGAGAATAGGGAAGGATTCTGGAAGATTGAATAGAAAAGCTTAGGAATTTGTTATTAGTTTTCTTCTTGGATTTTGGGTTAGAAAAGTAAAAAGACTACAAAATATGCAGGAAGAGGTCAAAGGTAACCTGGGTTTCTTGGATATTTTTGGATTTTTTTGAATAGAACGTGTTGGAAGGTGTTGCTGGCTCGAAAATAGAAGAAAAAAAAGAAAAAAAAAAAGATTTGACCCCACCGGGGTTCGAACCCGGGATGAAAAATTCTAAGACAACAGCGCTACCAGTTAGGCCACGGGGGCCGTTGGCTTAAAAGCGCAGGGTGGTCTTCGGCACAAAAAAAAGTGGTTTGAAACAGTCCAAGAGTGCCTCGAATGGCCTAAAAAGCAAAGATTTGATTTGATCTCATCATTTTTGCACAAAACTTCAAAAAATACAGTAATATATCAATAATCGTGGCGAGACTTCCCACAAAATGATCAGAAAAAAAAGGTAAAAAGGAAAAAGGAAAAAAAAAAGATTTGACCCCGCCGGGGTTTGAACCCGGGATGCAAATTTCTAAGACAACAGCACTACCCGCAAGGCCACGGGGAGAGTTAACTAAAAGGCACAGTGCGGGTTTCGGCACAGAAAAATTGGTTCTAGCACAGCTTGAAATAGTCGAAAACGGCTTGGTATGACCAAAAAACATTCTAAATCCGCCTGGAACGGACTTTTTTTCACAAAACCTCAAAAAATACAGTAATAGATCTACAATCGGGGCGAGACCCTTCGCAAAACTTTCCTGGCCGATCAAGATTCAACCAGACAATTTCTAGGTACAACCGCGGTTCAAATAGTTCCAAAATCACGAAAAAGGTGGTCAAGTGACTTCGAGAAGAAGAAGAAGAAGTGATAGAAGTGAAAAAGAGAAGACTTGGCGAGGAAAGATCAAAAATAAAGATATCGAAGGGGCGACAGGACACACACACACCGAAATTTTTTGTGACTGGCGTGAAAAAAGAAGAAATTGGGAGACAAATGGAAGTGGAATATTCCGAAAAGATGATGACTTAAGATGGATCGACTTGTTGTCGCAGTAGATTTTTTTTTCGAAGGTTCAGAATAGAAAATTTTTTGGAGCTATTATTTTATGGCGCTCCAGGAATTTTTAGGAAGCTCGAGGATGGCAAAAATGGCCCGAAAGTAGCAAAAATGACCGAGCAGGGCCCGAAAAGCTTACCGTAATTCTTGGAGATTAGGGGCTCAGTACGGTATGTTTACAGCACCATATCTCGATTGTCTTGAAAGCTATCAAAAAATTTTCAACCAGTGAAATATTCAAAATGTTTTGCTCAATATTTCTTCAGTTGACTTCTTTTTGATAGCCTCAAAGGCAACTGAGATATACTGCTTTGAACATATAGTGGTGGAGTTACGACATAGGCTTATTGGTTAGGAGGACTGTTTTGGAAATTTTGATAGCGGGTTGGAACCGGAGCCGAATCTTTTTTTGTATTTTGGCGTTCTGTTTGGTCTTAAAACGCGCACTAAACGACAGGATTTACTAATTTCATTTCTAACCCCATATTTTCTCCATACATCAAGAACCATGAGAAAAAATGAAGAAAAATGACGAATTATAGCTTCTCCTCGTTCACATTTTCTCATACATTTTTCCTATATACACCTCGTGGTTTTCTTTCACTGACTCTAATTTTCATCACTTATTTTTGTACTCAAATGTGAGGATCATATGAGACAGGAGATGCAAAAAAAAACGTGGGAGAAAAACATGTATTGTGGGAAAATTAAAGACGCAATTGCAGATAAAAGTGACGATATGTACGTGGGAAAGTGATGATCTTTTCAGAGTTTCAGGAATGGTGGATGCAAAAAAATTGAGATGGATTAGGGATCTGGATTCTGGATTTTGGAATTTCAGAGAAAAATTTTTTGGAAAAGCGGTGAATTCGAATTTTTCTTTGCAAAATAGAAATTACTTTGATAATTTCGGCTCGAAATTGATACTTACTGTTCTTTTTTGGCAAATTTTCCGGTTTTTCAATAGATTTCCCGGAAATTTTTTCGATTTTGAATTGTTTTTGGCGGAAAAGTTTTCCGTCGGAACAGAGCTGCACTTTGACGTCTGACCCCAAACTTGAACTGAACTTAAAAAGCTAGACTCCGTCTGAAAAAACAAAAACACGGAACTAAAAGTGAGGGTCCTGGCTTTTTTCGACGGAAGATACTATCAAGAGTTTCCATTTACGTCACAAAAAACTTGAAAAACCTTGAAAAAGAAAAAATTGGTATTGAATAAAAGCTTTTCGAGCACCAAACAGACAATTAAAAGTAGTTTTTTGTTATTGTTTTTGAAGAGAGGACCATTAAAATTGAAGTTTTTTCCTGAGTGAAAAATATAGGAAACGATGGATTATCGAGAAAAAAAATTGCATGCGCCTTTAACGTACCGTAAATCCCGTAATGAAGGCTCGCTAAGTTTGGAGCAGCATATCTCGGTTGTCTTTAAAGCTATCAAAAAATTTTCAACAGATGAAATGTTAAAAATGTTTTGCTTAACATTTTACTAGTTAACTACTTTTTGATAGCTTCATAGGCAACCGAGATGCATGGCTCTGAACATACAGTACTGTAGGGCAGTACTGTAATAGAGGTAATCAGTGTTCAGAGCAGCATATCTCGGTTGCTTTTGAAGCTATCAAAAAATTTTCAACTGGTAAAATGTGTAAAATGTTTTGCTTAATATTTCTTTAGTTGACAGTTTTTCGATAAACTTGAAGAAAACTGAGAAATACTGCTCTGAACATACAGTGGGTCTCTTATTCAGGATCATTCGGTGAATCAACCTCTAACTTACCGAAACTTAATTTCTCATTTTTCTGGTCTAATTTTTCAAAAAGACAGCGATTATCTGGTTGAGACCTGTACAAAAAAAACTATTACATGCTCCTTTAAAATAACTAAACCCCAACACTATATCCCATGCCATTCTATTAGACGTCTAGCTGAAAGGTATCTTCTGTTTTTGACATGTATCTATCTTTTTTGGTTCCTCCATTCCATTTCTATAAAGGAAAAAACAATTTACCCTCTCCGCCAAAACCCAAAAAAAGAACCAAAAATCAGAGTATCTTCTTCTTCTCCTTCCCCAAAAAAAACTTGAGAAAATAAAGAAAAACAGCCGGCTGCTTGTTGCCCATAAATGATATATTTTGATGGCTGGAGTTTTTTTTTGTGGAAGAGAAGGATAGGAAAAAAGAAGGGGTTTCGAAAAACACCACCACATGGAGGAGTCAAAAAGAAGAAGCAAAAAGAAGAGGGGGAATCTTTGTGCCCCCTTCCTTTGTTTCGTGCCTTTTGGTCATTTATCAAGAGGAACGAAGGGGGGAGGAGGAGATGAGAAGAGCATTGGGATGGGATGGGATGGGATGTAAAAATGAGAGGTTCCGATTGAAAGGGTCAAACGGTGTTGATTTACCTTAAAGGCGCACGCAATGGTTTTTTTTGTTGGAAAAGTCTCACCATAACGGCCGAATGAGAACCCAGGTTTTAGGACCTTCCGGAAGCATTCATTTTCCAGAACCTGGGAATGTAAGTAAATGAATGTGTACAGAAAAAAATTCTCTATCGAATCGTACCAATTTCATTGTATCAGAAAATGAGCTGCAAAAAGCTGAAAAACCGACCACTCAGTGCAAAATAGGAGTTTTTTTCTGTGTTGACTGAAATCTTCTGATACAACACTATACGAAATTAGTACCATTCGATAGAGATTTTTTTCTCTATAATTGCATATCTGTACACCCCCCGTTTCTGGAAAATGAAGAGCTGCTTCTAGAAATTCTAACAATTGAGGGAAATATACCTGCTCTGCGCCTCCAAGGTAAATGCTCAATTTAACCATTTTGACCGTTGCGGGACAGTCAAGCCCAGCAGATTCTCAAAACTCAGTCACCTACTATCAGCTCAAACGAGGGTTTCATTCTTACAGGTACTAGCCACATGACGCGCCAACGGCGCTTCCGCAGTCTACTTCACTAAATGTTCATTGAGAACTATTTGTTCAGAGCAGCATATCTCAGTTGCATTTAGAGTTATCAAGACGTTTTCAACAGATGAATTGCTTGAAATGCGTTGTTCAACATTTGTCTAGTTGACCACATTCAACAATTTTCAAAAGCAACTGAGATATGCTGCTTTGAAAATTACTTTACCTTTTTTATCGATGTTAGGGTAGTTGTGTGATTTATGATTGGCTATTTTTCATCGTTTTTGGAAAATAAAGAGCTGAAATTTGAAAAATGAAATTGCAAGGAAGTTTTGCTAGAAGCTACTAAAAAAAAGTAAGCAGAAATGATTAGAAACATTGATCAAAATCGTTCAATCTGCCCTAGATTACGATAGCTACTTGTCCAAATTTAAAGGAGCATGGTAGGTCAAAAACTGAAAACTCTAAAATAATTCAAATGAAATTCAAACGCCTCCGAAGCCCTAAGATTTGAAATTTAGTATTATAAGAAGCCAATCAAGTTGCCACTTCGGAAATTTGAACAGATTTCTAGGGATTAGGCTTTAATTTTAGGATAACACGCCTCAAATACCTTGAAGATGAAATCCAAGAGCTTTGACGAGAGATTCTAGGTTATCAGACCTCAACTCAAAGGTTTTTCCCACCTAGATTTCCTCTAGACTACTATAAAAATCGTCTCAAAAATACGAAAAGTGGTGTATTTGGGGGGAAGGCGAAAGGAGAAGAAGTGTCGATTGGCTCTTATTAGATTCTCTCTTCACTTTTCTCTTGGGAGCCCTGAGCAGAGCATAAAAATATACTAAGAAGAGGGAGAGAGAGGAAAGGTTTTTCCTGGAAAAATGTACCACAAATGAGGCTTATTTTCGAAAATGAATATATGAAATATTATGAAAAAAAGAGAAGGAAGAGGGCGGATTTTGCAGAGAATGAGGAGGAGGAGATTGTACTTTTTGTACTTTTATAGGGAGGTGGATTTGCAAGAAAATAGGTTTTCCAATTACATGAGCACATTGATTTATATACCCTAAGAAGCTTAGCTCTTTGCTTGTTAAGCAGCGCCAGTTGAATCCTTTGAGCAGCGCGCGCTTTTTTATTAGCTGAGCAGCTCCATTTTATTAGCTAAGCAGATTCATTTTATGAGCTAAGCAGTACCATCTCCTCAACTAAGCAGCGGCATCCTGTTTGCTAAGCAACGCTATGTTATATAACTGAAGTAGCACCATATTTTTACCTAAGCAGCACTATTTTTTCAGTCACTTGATAACCTAAGCAGAGCCATTTTATTAGCTAAGCAGCGCCCTCGTATTACTTAGGCAGTGTCCTCGTATTACCTAAGCAGCGCCATCCTATTCGCTAAGCAGAGCCATTATATACCTAAGCAGTACCATCTAATTGGCTAAGCAGCACATAGCTGAAGTAGCATCATTTTTATACCTAAGCAGTTATATTTCAGCGCTGCGCCATTTATCAACTAGGCAGCGCCATTTTGCTACCTAAGCAGCACCAACCCAGTCTGACTAAACCCTAAAAATAGGTTATCAAAATCATGCTAATTCACCCCAAACACGAAAAATGTGACTTTTCTATTTCTGTGTATCATGATCATCATACTTTTTTTCTGAATAGGGATTAATCAAGACCAATTCATCAGTGGAAATGAATCCGGACACTTTTGTGAAGGAGGACGAGGGCATGAAAAGAGTAGAAGGATTAGAAGAAAGTGCACCAGAAATCATTGAGGTTATTTTCAGGGGGTGCGGAAAACCTTAAAGGCGCAGATAATGGATGAAACGCCTTTGGGACGTTTTGAAACCCGACTTTTTGTAACTATGACGACCTGCAACTTGCAATAAACGCAACATAGAGCCATACAGTCATCTGATAACAGTTGCGAATTGTCCAAGTTTCAAAACGACTGGTTGCGAAATGTCGTAGAGCCAAAAAAAAAAACCGTCAAACCCCTCAATTTTTTATTTGGGAGCCCAGAGCCCATTGTCCAAAAACGGTCTAGTATCCCTTCAATTGGGACTCTTAATGGCGGGACATCTCCCCACCACCACCCTCTTCAGAATCTAATTAGGCTCGTTTCAATTGTTCTCCTCTTCTTTTTTTTTTGAAGCCTCACGACGCCAAAACGAAATTTACATTTCAATGACCCATTGTTAAAAGAGAGAAGTGGAATGGGAAATGCACCGCCAAATTAGCCCATATTTTTCTGAGAAAAGAGGGTTAATTCTCGATGAAAAATATGTGTTTTGGTAGGGTGTAGAAAAGTTAAATGAAGGGAAATGTGTAGATCTATTGATTTTCCATGCACCCAAAATTCTGTAATTCAGACAAACCCAGTACTGTGAGAAGAAAAAGCTGATTCATTGTTCATTCTGCTCAAAAAGTTGACCATCGTAAAGTATAACGCCGAGTCTGCAAACACCACAACTGACACTTCACGTCAAAATGCACAGATATTTTCTTGGCCACTCTTGAGACGACCTGCCGAAACTCTAAATGTCACCTAACCTCTGAATATTCTGATCCTAATTTTTTTTCATTGAAAACGATCTCTGCATTAACCAATCTGTTTCCTGTTATGATGTAAGTCACCATTGGGGATGGTCGGGTACAGAAACTGTACCCGCCATATGTATCAGTATGAAAACATTTATTACGAATAGAATCCCAAAAGAGTTGTCTCATGCTTTCGGGTACAAATTGGAATTCGGTGCTCGAAAAATCTTCAAAATGAATGAGGCTACCACCGAGCAGAACTGGCCGAACCAGAGCCCAAATTTTGGGATTCTGCAGGAACATCGATACAGAGAAAACTGAGAATGTGGATGTGAACATGTAAAGTTGAACAGAATAAGATTGTCTTTCGAATGATATGAACTTCATATAGGGTTGTATCGGAACGTTCCTGTCAAAACTGGAAAAACCGGATTTTCCGTACTGCGAGCTACAGCTTTCTAGTTTTTTGCGGCCTATTTTCAGGTAGAACCCTGCACGAAATTCACACCAAACGATAATTTTCTCCTCTACAATTTCTTATTTGTACATCCCTTGATTTTCTGAAAATAAGGCCCTCCCAAGTTCCAAAATCCTTGTTTTTGATCCGGGGTGCCCAAAAATGGACTGTAATAAAATTAAACTTGTTAGAACTGTTGTGAAGCTATGAAACTCTTCTCAATCTGAAATTGTGACTATCCAAAAACATTTTGAATCTTGGCTGATTATTGCAGAAGGACTAAACCAAAAATAAATGAAAGAAGAAGATTAGAATTCTGAAGAAAAGCGTTGTTCAGCTCAATGGTGATATCATCTTGCTCATTACTCATATAATTGTCACTAAGACTTCTCTCTTATGATAGGAGTCCTATCCCATCTGGAACTCAACGAATTTTCTGTATTGCTCTCTTTACCACAGCCACCTCAGATTCTTCCATTTCCTACTTCCCGGAACATCGAATGTGCCCGATCATCATCGTTGTTATTCTCCCATCATCGCCAGACAGTCCTCTCTGAATTTTCCGCCCACCACCCTCCCATTTATTATAATCACACGGGAATCAGACGTCAGAAACGAAAACAAGAATTGTCTGTAATCGGAAAGGGTATATAAGGAGGGGAGGAGATAGTCATTTGAGCTGGAGAGATAACGACTACTTGCTGTGAGTTCTGGCGGACAGGAAGGCATACTGTAAGTTGATTTTTTGAGCAGATTCTGGTTTTTTAGTTCTTTTTGAAGTATCTAGTATCTTTTTAATCCTTGGCAATTGATAGTGATCTTCATTAGAACCTCTTCTTCCTTCTTCCTGAAAATCATCTGGAATTCCGTATTTCTCCAGAGCAACTGAAAGATGCAAGCTTTCCTCAGTTTTTCTTAGCTGCTCCTAGCCGTTCTTAGATCTTTTTTCTTGAAACCCATCAGGCACGACTATGGACTTTTTGTTAGTGCTGGGCACCTCTGAATAGTTAAGAATTAGTAATTGCTGGTACTGTAATTAGTGAGTGCTAAAGCCTTTTCTGGCTCAAGCTATGTCAGTTCATAAGGACAGAACTTGTAGATCTTAGTAGGGA
Source organism: Caenorhabditis brenneri (assembly GCA_000143925.2). NCBI lineage: Eukaryota > Metazoa > Nematoda > Chromadorea > Rhabditida > Rhabditidae > Caenorhabditis > Caenorhabditis brenneri. The sequence goes on along the minus strand of GL379817.1, from coordinate 197,140 downwards.
CCAGTCAGACATGACACTTCCCTTGCAGTTAGAGATGAGTAACTCTGGATAGCTAATAAGGGAATTTTTTTTCTCATGCTCGTTTGGAACTCGTTATAAATTGGTGGTCAGAAAGTAGCTGGCCCTGTGATAGGTTTCTGAAATTATCAGCCTTCCCTGGAGCCTGTGAGTCTGTAAACCTTAATCTGAAATCGCGTATAAGGGGGCGGGACCAGAGAAGGTTTCCAGACTCTCAGGCTCTATTGAGAGCTGGAAATCTCACAATCTCCTCTCAAGGACATCTTCTTCCAGGCAATCAATTTATATAAAATTCCTGACCATTTATAGGAATTCCCTGACTTTTCATGACATTATGACAGTGAATCCACGTATCTTGCCCTTGATAAGGTCATAGGCTTGCTAATTTCAGTACATGGTAGTCCTTCCTTAACTAAATTCCCGTTTTCATGTTCAGCCGGTATCTAGTTAGAGCAGCAGCTGAAAATAAAATTTTTCAACTTCCATTCAGTTCCGTCACAACCCAAAATCATCACAAAACAGTAATCCTCATTAGCCGTCTATGCAACTCAACTTCCAAATTTTTTTCAGACATCACTTTCTAAAAAAATATTTCACTTCCAAATTACATGTGTTCCATTCTTCCTCTTCTTTTTTTCTTCTTTTTTGAATCACCAGAGCGCACCTGTTTTTGTGTAAAAAAAAAGAAGTTCCGTGTCTAACTTGTTATCAGAAATCCCTCGTTAATTAATGAGCCATGTCACAAAAAACTTTTTTGTTTTGTTTCAAGTTTCAAAGCAAAGCTAGCCACACCAGCTGAAAAAGAGAGGTGTCATATGCTAATACTTGTTCTACACATTATTCAGGTTCCGAATTCATGAATTGTTGGATGACTTTGGTCCTGTAGCCATGGTGTGATCTCTGTTCTTATCTGTATTTACTATTTTTCTTGGTATGACATATAGGTACCATGGGATTCTTCACGGGTGCGCGGTACAATCATTGTACCCGGATTCATAAAGTTTATTCATTCCCAATGGTATTAAGGTAATGGCGGAACTATACGATGTCTCAGTTTACTGGTATGATAGGCTCCGCCCATTTTCAGTAATCAGGTTGTAATGGTTTTCAGTTGAGTTTGGCTGACTTTGAGCAGGCGCCGTGGACTCAAAAATTTTTCTACGGCTCAGATGGAGCATGATTCATGAAGGACGATTCTAAGCTAGTCGTTTTGGACCGGTTCTGTCTGTCGGGAAAGTGATTGTACGAAGATATGAGTTTTACAAATAATTTTGAACGGTACTGCATGCAGAGAGCGGCTCCGAGGAGTAGAATTAAGATGCAACAGCTTGTTGACCAAAAATCAGACTGTCCGCATGTCTGAAAAAGTTACTTCCTTGTCATCCCAGCATTTCCTACCAAAACTATCTTGTTTAGCCTCTTCCCGCACCTCCCAACTTCCTAGTTACCGTATTCTGACTCATTTCCATTTCAAAACTTCCTCCTTTCCCCGTCTAACAACTCATGAATCATAACCACACCCACCTGAGAATTCGCGATCAGAACTCGTTGTCTACTGCGCCGACAACGGCTCATTAGACGCGTATTCTACCTGCCACTCCTCCTCCCCATGTTCTTCTTATTTTTCAGCTTCTTTTTTTCTTATTCTTATTATTCTCCCATTCATAATTGGCCGTTTATTCATCTCTTCTATGCCAACACCCCTTTTTTTTCCTTTTCTTCATTTTCTTCACTTCATTTGTGATCAAGTCAGATGCGTTTTTTTTCTGATTCATTTTTGCTTTCGATTTTTTTTTCTTTTTCTCAAAAATTCAAAAATTTACTGAAAAGAAATAAAACAAAAAAGATTATTCAGGCAATCATGGGAGAAGTCGTCAAATGCAGGTGGTTCTTGCCTCATAGAGAGGTGGTTCACCTCATCGAGTTCACTCATGGAGTCGTGAATGGTCGTCGGATTCTGATCGTCGATGGAGAGGTGAGGAGGATTCTGGAAAAATTCTGAATGTACTTGATAGAATAGGATGCGTAGGGGCCATCTAGTAGGAGTTCTTTGGGAATATTAGTCAGTGGAGAGCTGAGTCATCGGCTATTATCTTGGTCTAGGACCGCTTAGGCTTCTAAGAAAACGTCTCCTACACTTTTCCGTATCAAAATAAGGGCTATACAAAAAAGAAAAAAAGATTTGACCCCAACGGGGTTCGAACCCGCGATGTCAGTTTCCGAAACAACTGCGCTACCCACTAGGCCACGCGGGCAACAGCCACAGACACGCAGAGGGCCTACATCTCCCGGCGGCCTTTCTTGCTTTCTCAGAGCCGATCTTTGGAGCAGAGACACCTTTGTCACATGCTTCTAGACAAAAACACCCATAAGGCCTAAATGACGGTTTCTCAATGATAATTATGATAACTACCACCGACTTTGTTTACCATTCTGAGAAGAGAAGATGTCTACGATCAAACATCACAATTAGATGACTGTGTTTTGTTATGCCGAAGATCTATGGGAGGAACCGGAAGTTGTTACAGTAGTCTTCTTGAAAAACGGAACAATTAGATCTCCCTAGATACCATTTTAGTAATGAGTCATGGGAAAAACAAGACGATTAGCTAGCTGATAGATGAGTCACACAGACATCAGGCCCTAGAGACTAGTGATCATAGAAAGTGATATCTTGGGTTACATCATTGCATGCGCCTTTAAGGTCCCCAACCAATCCTGCTCATGTTTCCAGCAAATCTTCCGTCGTGACCGTAACCCCAACTGCGGTAATGAGGAATTCAACATCGGAGTTCTCGCATGTATACTCAAAGTCGGCAAGACTGAGGACAAACACTTTGAGTACTCACTGGAGATCAATGGAATGAAGTTCACCACGTTCCGTGATATGCAAAACAGACGCTATGATCGTTGGGAGACCAAGACACACAATGGGATGTACATGATTGTTCTCGGTGAGTTTTGGTGAATATGAGGGGTTTAGATCTGATTTCATAACTTTTCAGACAAGAACGACTTGAAGGTGACTGCAAATGGAATTATGATCAGATCATACGTAAGTTTTCTTTGCCGGGACCATTGGGAATTAAGACAGTTTATGATTTCAGAGACGCTTCGAGCAGGACCACGCCGTTACAAGATTCATCTTGGACAATCGACAATTCAAAATTGTGTCA
>GL379817.1:167232-187731 GCA_000143925.2 Caenorhabditis brenneri | reverse complement strand
CACGCCGTTACAGCTTCATCTTGGACAATCGACAATTCAAAATTGTGTCACTCAGCAGGGGACGTGAGAGGTTAGTTGGTTAGCCTTAAAGGGGGGGGGGCAGGGGGGGGGGGGGTTCATTAGGATTCTTCTATTTCAAAACGACAACTTCGAAAAGTACGTTAGTTTCGAAAATAAGCTTTCCAAAAAAAAAAGGATGCGCCTTCAAGATTTTATCTGATTTGTCAATTTTCAGAATCGGAGTCATTCACGAGCTCCACGTCAACTCTACCGTTGAGCCACTCGTCATCGACGAGGCCGATGGCGTCTTCAGAAGCAAACTTCCATACAAGTAAATGCCACTCTTCATGATGCTAATCGTCATTCTTCTCATCTCTTCTCTGTATATAGTACCTATTCTGAACATTCTCACCCAAAGATACCCGAAAACTGTCAAGCTTGAGGTCGTCATCGGACAAGTTGAAGTTTTGGCACAAATACTGCTGAATAGAATTCAGCGAAAATTATTAACCTTTTCACGACCCCAATTTTGACAGCTTTACCATTACCTATCTAGTATCTGCCTAGAAAATGATCTAACTAAAATCTTTTCTGCAAATCCTTTCCCAGAGCTTTTTGCTCATTGTACACTTATTAACTCTCAACAGATTCCATGCTTCTCGAATATTATTTCGGTGCTAGCCCGCATTAGAACTGTCCCGTATTAGAACTTTTCGGATTAGAACCATCCCGTATTTGAGCTCCCGGTAGTGGTCTCATACATTTCCTTAGATTTTCGAGTTGACAGATGCATCGGAAATACTGGGTTCTAATCCGAGACAGTTCTAATAAGGGACAGTTATAATGCAGAATAGCACCAGTATTTCTTGCCTGTAATCCATCTTTTCCTAAAAAATAATCCGCTACTCAATTGCTCTGTTCATTGACTGACACGTTCTTCATCTTCGTTCCAAAATTCAACTGAAAAAAAATCTCCAATCTCCCATCCTACTGTACATACTTGCTCTTCTGAAAAATCGTTCTGCATTGACTGTATTTATTCGAAGAAGCTTTTCTTTCTATTTTACATCTTACCTTTGTAAAACCACTTGAAATTTATGGCTCACTGAGCAACTTTTCCCGACTGTGATCTCTCTCTTTTGTAAAATATTACGTTACTCAATCGTCTCTTCCTTTAACTGGAGCATCCTTCCTTCGCTTTTTGACTGTATTGGCATTGCTCTCCAATCTTCTATTCCATTGTACAATTTACTTTTTTTTTTCTGAAAACATTCTTTGACTTTACTGTATATTTCTTTAGAAAACTCACTTTTTCAATTGTATCTGTCACCCAAAAAAAAATCTACTCGATCTCATTGTAATTGACCCCGAAACACCCTCCATCCGCTATTGTACTCTTCTTCGAAAACTCTTCCCCATCCCATTGAAATTCCTTCGATGATACTCCTCGCCGACTGTATCCCAATCGTCCTCTTCCCTGAAAACAAAAAAAATGGAAACCCCAAAAAAAAAATCTATCCCTCTTGCTATGTTTTTCTTCAGCTCTTTCTCTAGAACCCTCTCTTTTTGTTTCTCCCTTTGTGCAAGGCTATCCAGAGACCTTGAATAAACTGTGATAATCTTGGAAATGATTGTGTTGGATTTTTTTTGAAGATCAAGATTTTCAGGTTTTTCAGATACTCGTATTTTTAAGGACCAACAATATGTCATGTGGTCTTTGGGAACAGCAACACAAAAATTGAGATATTTAGAAATATCACTCTACAGTAGTGTGGAAACAAAGCGTCAATTTTACAGAACTTTCAGATAGTAAAGTATAGATTTCTCTGTTTTCAATCCATGAAAAATGTTCAATCCATATAAAATTATGTAAAAATTTTCAAATTTGCTCTGTACTTTCTATGAAGAATTTTAATCATTTTTGAATATCGATGCATCAAATGAGCCTTATATCCAAATATTTCCGAAAAAATAACCGCGTTGCAAGACGCGACGCATAGCTCGGTATCTTGTTACAAATTTTTCAAAATTCGGTTCTAATAGAGCTTCAGTGACCTCTTCTCAAAACAAGGGTAACTGCTGCAATCAATTACCCACATCTTCAAAAAAAAGTTCTATGAAAAACTATCCAAATTGATATCATTATAATGTATGTCTCTACTGTCTCTCCTCCAGAACACAGGTATTATTTCTATCTGACATGTGAAGTGAATAAGTAAAACTATAATTATAGAACGAAGAGAAAGTTTGTCCATATTACTTTTTCCTTTTTTTTTCTGAAAAACTTTCAATACTCACTATCAATCTACATAGTGCTTCGGAGTGTCTGGAAAGTTCTTGAGTGAATCGACCTAAACCTGCTATTCTCTTCTCAATTGCATAACTCCCGTTCTTAACAACCGCACTAAAATTGTTTGTGACTAATTTGACCCTACTATTAATTATTCGGACATATCCGGTTTCACTTAATCCAGGTGAGTTATCGATTCATACTAATTGCGTCTGTGACTCTTCCCCCCAACCTAATCCTCTAATGCACTCATTTTCTCTGTTGCTCAATTAGTTAAGAGGCATCCTGTGGTAGAAATCACCACTTGCCGTAATAGCGATGGCATTGGATTTTCTGGAATTTTCTGAATTTTGCTACAAAGGGTATATAGGACCCCCTGAACACTCAGGCACTTTCAGTTTTTGGCTCCGCCCCTTTTCCAGCAAGCCACGCCCCTTTAAAGTCAAAAAACCGACTTTTTTTCTGAAAAAGATAGAGCCTCAAACTTTTTTCCATGTTGTAAAGAATCTGTTTTTGAGTACTTCATCAATTGAAACTTTTTCTCGAGCTCTTCTCCTTCATGCAAAAACTTTTGCGAAAATTTGTTATTCATATAACTTCTATTGGATACTGTTACAAAATTATTTTACAGGATGGCTGAAGAATTAAAGGTCATCGTCTTCAACATCCCTATTGATGCACGGATGTTCCAAGTTGAACTCCACCACAACCAACGGACAATGACCCGGAAGTACAGTGTAGATGGAAAGGTTAGTTTTTTTTGTCAATAAAATCTCGAAAAAGTCAATTTTTTACAGGATAGAGAAACGAGAGAAGGAACGTTGTGGGAACGAATAATGAAAAAATCTTCGGACTCCTTCATGGTAATTGATTTTTTTGAGTGCATAGCTACAAAGCTCAAATTTCAGATAGGCAGAAAGCAAGGGGATCCAGAAGAAGTGCCATTAAAAAAATTTGAGGTGACCATCAAAAAAGAGCGAAGGGTCTTCACATACTCTGTCAGTGTAGATGGAACTGCACTGGCAGAGTATTTGAAGAAGGCTCACTGGAGATTCACAGCCTGGGAGCTTTTGATCGATGGATCCAAGACAATAATATTTTTACGTGAGTGTTCATGGAAGCTAGGTTTCTTCAACAACAAAAGGGCCATGTTTTCAGATCGACACACGTGCTTCCTATGGTACAAAGGAGAAAAGATCGGAACAACGGTAAGGACTTGTTAGTTGTCTTACATTTAACCCACAAAATTCTTAGGAAGAAACCAACGGAGACGAGAAATTGGTGTCATTTTCGATTGAAGGGAAGCCAGGGAGTGTGAAAATTCAAATAATAAAGTAAGCTAAATATAAGCGATTTTCCTCAGCACCGTGTTTTTTCAGCGGAATCCTGACTAAATACTTACGATTCGAAGGGGTGCAACGCCCCGAACTGGATAAATGGGATAGATATTGTGAATAGAAGAACTCAATTCAAACTCGATGCCCATTAACTGTCAGTTTGATTTCTAATTTTTACTTTTTTTTTTAAATTTCGACTAATATAATCATCTATTAGGTTGTTCCATAAGTCTTTGACACTTTCTCATTTTTGTCAGTGTTCAAAACCTCTGGAGCCCTATAAGAGCGGAATCTCTTAACTTCCAATGCGGCAACAAGAGATCATCCACTCGGATGGTGAATAGATTAATCATTAGGAATTGTTCCATTTGAACAAAAATTTTTTTGAAAAATCAAGAAATGTCAAAGACTTATGGAACAAACTAATTAGATGTTTTTTTCATTTTCTTTATCTTTACTTATCTTCCAAAAAGTTATGTAAACAATAAACGGGTCAATGCTTTGATTTGTCTACTGTTCCAGATTGCATATTACAGATGCTTTTATTTTTCGAGATACATTTCAGCGGATGTTTAGGAATAAATACTCACCACTGAAGACTCCGAACAAGTGTGGAGTGTGGATGATCCGAAAATAAAAGTGATAAGCATTGTGAATTCAGATATCAAGAATTTTACCAGAGATGATATATAAGTTAAGTGTGCATCTATAATTTTCCGATGATTGTCCCGAACAAAACCAAATTGGTCCTTAGATCGGACCGGATCGACCTGGAGCGGAGCTGTGTTTTGAGCCGGATCAGGCTAAATCGGACTGTGTTGAGTTGACCTTTGAGCGGAGTGATCCCTCATGCTGGCCTGAAAGAAATCTTATCAGTTCAATATGACACAAAAAAAATCAGAGTTTAACCATAGCCAAAATTCATTCTCGACCTTCTTTTCTTGTCTTCTCCCTCACTTCACCCTGGAATCCCAATACTATATCATTACTAATTTCATGCAGCTGATGTGCTGATGTGTATTACGGTAACTGAAAAAAATATTTCTGATAAAATGACATTATTATATCCTTTTGACACCCACAACTGTAGTGATGTATTTGAACATGAAAAACTAATCTGTCGAAAAACTTTAAATTTCTAACTCAAAAATGAAACCGCGTTGCGAGCCGCGACGCAGAACACGACATCTTGTTATAAACGTTCTCAAATTCGGTTTCTAATAGAGCGTCAGTGACATCATTTCAAAATTAAGGTAACTGAAAAAAATATTTCAAATGATATTATTATAAAGTCTCTACTATCTCTCTTCCAGAACACAGGTATTACTCCTATCTGACATGTGAAGTGAAGAAGTGAAACTATAATTATAGAACGAATGGAAAGTTCATTCGTTTTCTTTTTTCTGAAAAAATTTCAATATTCACTATATAGATCTACATTACATTTCGAAGTGTCTGGAAAATTACTTATCCTTTTGAATCCGCTGAAAGATGTTTTTGATATTATTTGAATTCTTACTGTACAACTGCTAAGCTACCGTGTGTCTCCCATTAAGATTGTCTGCCACAAATTTCGACCGACAAAAGGTTTCCACCCGACACCCCCGCCTCCAATTAAACTGGATGAATTATCGGTTTATACCAATTGTGTCTGTGACTCTTCCCCTTAACCTAATCCTCTAATGCACTCTTTTTCTCTGTTGCCATCAATTAGTCAGTTGTCACATGCTGCGAGGCATCAGTTTTAATTTTTCGCTAGATTTCGAAATTTAGCATTAGGGCGTGATTTACATATAAAGTATAGATCGGAAATACTTCTGCTGATGGATTGTTACCTTAACAAGGGACGTTACTTTAGAAAGGCTCTGGGAATTTCTAAAAAAATTTTTCTAAAATTTCGCAGGCGGATACATTTTGGCCCCCTGAAGCCAAAAATCGTAACGAGAAGAGCCACAAATCCAGAAAATTGGGGTAAATTTTCATTTTCTGTGTTTTTTCAGCACAGTTTTATGCGAAATCTCAATATAAGTACGGTGAACGGTGTTCAAACTCCGTTTCGAATGAAGTACGGTCATTTTCCACTATTTCAAACGATTTCCGACACTTTTTGAGACAAATTTTTGCTTAATATGGTACCCCCCCCCCCTCATCAAAAAAAATTGGGGGAAAAGTGATTTTTTCAGAATCTCTTCAAAATTTTATCACATTATTTTGGAATACTTGGCGTAAGCATGAACCAAACGACCAGAAATTTTCCTAAGGCTTTGAACATTTTTCCAGTGTCCTCATTACATAACTTACAGCTTAAAAGTGTTCCGACATACTTTTTCAAAGTTCTAATTCTTTCCTTATAAAGAAATCTGTTTCAGAATGAATCGCTACAAGGAAGTGCTGTACAACATCCCTATCGGAGAAAGGTGGTACGAAATTAAGGTCCAGCACAACCAAGGCCACAGAATCATTTTCGTGGACTCTAAAGTGAGTTTGAAACCGATCAATTCGATCAGATCAATAGAAAATATTTTCAGGATACAGTGATCGAGGACCAAAACTTTTTAGGAAGACTCTTAAATTTTTCGACTACCGACAAGTTCCTGGTAAGACTTTTTTGTGAAAGTTTTGTTTTTTTGAAAAAAAAATATTTTCAGCTTGGGAGGAAAGCAGGAGACCCAGAAAATGCACACATTGCTGAGGAAGAGATGGTCCTGACCATCAAAAAGAGAGGAAATGCTTTTGAGTACACTGTTTCCATCGGAGGAACGCCATTGAAAGAGCACATGGCGAAAAACCATAGGAAGACCCTTGTTTGGGAACTTCCTATAGGATTCTCTAAACCGAGAATCTTCCTACGTGAGTAGTACAAAAAAATTGTTCAGTTTGAAACAAAACAAAATATTTCCAGACCTAGAATCCTCAAACCTGTGGTGGAAGGGAAGGGAGATCGGAGAAAGGCAAGAAGGCTTCAGAAGGGATGGTCCGAAAAGAGACTTAAAGATAAATTTTGCAATAGAAGGAAGACAAGGATCCATAGAAGTTCAGAACATGAAGTAGGCGGAGCTTAACTTTTTTTGGGTAAATTAACAAAATTTTCCAGCAACTTTGAGTTCTATGTCCTGAAGTTTGATGGAAAATTGGTGCCGAAAGTGGACAACTGGCATCAAAATGTTTCTGACGAATAGGACGATATCACGGTCAAACTTCAAGGGTTCCTGCATAGTTTCCACGTCATCAAGATGATTTTACGACAGGATTCTCAAAATTTAAAACTTTTCCATTCTTCAGTTCCAAATCTCAAAGTATTAATTGTATATCGATCACTAATCGATTTTCAGAAAATTCCTCTCTTTCTCTCTGCTCCCGTTCCACCTCATTATCTCCATGCCTCTTTTTTGTTCTGAGTGGCTCATTTCACTTTTCTTCCCCCAATGTGAACAATTCAAAGCTTTTCTGTTATCAGCCTTCAAAATTTTATCATAAGTTTGTCTGTTTTGTCACTGCACATTACAGGCCGAAATAAAAATTTTTTTGAAACAAATACTCACCAGATATTCTCAGACAGGAAATACAACAACTTGAAGCGGATGACTATCTTGTATGGTCTGCAATTGATAAAAAAAAGGGGGGGGGGGTTCTTTTATATATTCAACAAACAAAAAAACTCACCAGATGACTGAAACGAAGTGATGAAGAAATATGTGGCAGAGCTGTGCAGAAGTCTGATGTCCGATTTCTTTTTTAGGTTATTTACTTCCGACTTCCGTTTTCCATTTTGAAAATGTTCACTTTTGACAGCTCTGGTATGTGGTTTGAGGCTGAAAGCAGAGCGATTGAAGGCATGTATTGGAATTCCAGACAGCAAATTCACCAAAGTTTGAATGGGGAGACAGGCTAGAACCTCATGATGTTCACAATCCCAGGATTGGATCCAATGTTGAGAAAAATTTCCAATCTTGCTGAGAACGAATCTGAAATCAGAATCAATGAATTATCGAAGGTTAGGTTGAATGTTCATCTAAAAAACTGAATCTGAATTTCCATGTCCTAGAATCTATTAGATTTGAAGTCCCTAGTCGATATAAGTTCCAAAATCCTTCCCAGTACATCTCATTTTCTCTTTTATTCCCCTAACTCCCACTGGAATCCCTCTACTATATCATTACTAATTTCTTGCAGCGGGTGTGTCTTAGTCTACAACGAAACATCAATATAAACTCCTCTATGGCAACACTCTTTTTTAGACTTTGAAGTAGGTGCTGGCTCCCTCTTCCTTTTCTCTAACTTCTCGTTCCCTAGGTTTTTGCGTAGTATAAAATTTCCTCAAAAGAGTTTTAGATGTTTTTTTTCCATTTTTGTCATATATGATATTTCCAGACGAGAACAAGAAAAATGGCTACCTATGGAGTTCAAAGTTGGTTGGTACCAGTTATGGAGAAGGAAGGACCAAGAGTGCGCACAATTGAAATGGAGCACACGATCTCTACACGCAAATATAAAATTGATGAGCAGGTAACTACTGAATTTCAAATTAAAGACAATTAAAACGGTATATTTTAATTCCAGGGATGGCCCCATAGCACCAAGACTCAGGAAGGTGCACGTCCAATTTTGGACATTTTGAAAGTGAGATTCTGCCAGCTCAAAACGTTTTTAGAACTCATAATATGTTTTTTTTCAGATTGGTAATAATAAGATCTCAATTGAAATTGAAAAGATTGGACACAACTTGAGATACGAGGCCAAGGTTAGTTTTTGCCGATGACTATTTTTGAAAAAAAAACTTGCAAACGTTCAGATAAATTCGAAATCGATCTTCTTAAACAATCAGGAATTTGAAAAAAATTTCGTTTGCTGGAAGACGAAACAAGGAGAGTATATCATCCTGGGTAATAATTTTTGTAATTGTATATTAGTATGAGCACAACTATTGCAGAGAAGGAAAACGGTGCCATTTTCACTGATGGCAAAAAATTGGAAACATCGGTATGAAAAACATACCTATAAACAAAAAACTCACATTCAAAAAATTGCAGATACGCTGTAAAGGTGATCATTCCATGTCGTCCTTCAATTTGGGAAGTGCTCGGTTCCAGATGATCGAGCAAAGAACTGAAAAAGGGTAAGTTTATTTGTTGGATACCTAATTGCGACAAGTAACCATTGAATTTACAGAACCGAATACACGTTAATCGCAAATAGTGTGGAGCTGGAAATCGCGCAAATCGAAAGGACAGGAGTGAGGATCAGCGCGCTGCAACCTTAAGGTAAATTGTTCTTTCATGATGTTTTTGTTGTGAAATTAGCAAAATTTGAATTTTTCAGAGTATATAAGATGTGACTCAATCTTTGGCTTTATTCTACTCTTCAGCTTCTTCATCACTCTCTCTCTGACTCATCGACTTCCTAATAATTCCATCTAACTCCACAAAATAGCACGAATGTTACGATTTTCTTTATTGTTAAGGTTCTATGATTCTATTCTATATTGCTTTCAACTTGTTTTTCGCTGTTTTAGGATCATCTTCATTATTGGATTCAATTAATATACTTCACTTGTAAAAGTCTATCTTTTTACTTTTTAGATGTTTGTTCCTAGTTTGTATAGTAGAATAGTTACCTAGTTATTAATAATGAGTCTACGAGATAAAGTTCGTTTGAAAAGATATTCTATGTAAGTTTTGCTAGTCCTAACCGGTAAACAATATAATTGCTGATGTAAAGTTCAAAACACGAAAAATCATGTCAGCGAAATCAGAAAGATCAGTTTTGCAGGAAAAATCTTGAAATAATCCTTTGAGTCATTATCTCTAGTAATACGATTAAAAATTGCTTAATTTCGACCATGCTATCTATTAATGTTGATCAATGTCCACAGAACACATGAGAAAGTGAAAATATAATTATAGATGGGTTGAGTTGAATAGGCCCAAGAGAGGGATCAAAAAATTCGATGGGCCCAAAAGAGGCGTTAAGAAATTGAAGGGACCCAAGACGGGCTCCTAAAAAATGAGTACACCCAAAAATTCTTATGAACCACACCAAATTTTTTACCCCTTTCTTAGGTCCATCCAATTTTGAAAATCGGCTTGTGTTCATCCAACTCAAGTAGAACACTTTCCTTCAAGTGGACAGCAACATGAGTGCAATTAAAACGGAGAAAATGACCCAGCTACCGTACTATATAATATTTCCGTTAACAACTTAACTATGACCAAAAACTATCATCTATCCATAAGCAATATTTAAACATCCCCATTTACCCCCAAAGACTAACTCAGGTCCCTATAATTAAGCATCACTATTGCAAAGTGTGCCCTGACTACCCTCATAACAACATCAGAGAAAAAATCCTCTGTCTCTTTTACCCTTCCAAGTAGGCTCTCTTTCTTTCTTCCTCTCCTTCCCTCTTCTCACTACGACTAGCCGCTAATTTCGAAAAGAGAAAATACTTACCGAAAGCATCATCAATTCCTTCTGTCGTTACGAGAATGGCCGAAATCAATCAGCAATGGGATCTTGCAATTGAGTTTCGAGGAGTGCCTCACTTCTACAAAATTGAACTGAACCACTCCGTGGACAGCCGGAGGATCTTCGTCAATGGCACGGTGAGCAATTTTTTTTATCTGAAAATTTGAACATTTTTAGTTTTTTGAGTATAACAACAAAAAATGTGTTCTGATTCCAGGAGAAACCCTTCGACTCATCCAAAAAGTCTTCAGATGGTTTTACCGAGGACCTTATTAAGGTAAATTGTTCAGGGAAAGTCCGTGAAAAATATGTTTTTTCAGGTTGGAGGTGCAAAAATTGCCATCAGGATCGAAAAACATGATGAAGATTTCATTTATTCAGTGGAAGTAAGTTTATAGTTTTGAAATTTTTGAAAACGTCTTGGTTTTTTAGGTCAATAGACAACGGTTCTTCGGACACACCGCTGACATTTTGAAAAAATATTTCATATTTCCATTGGACTCCCGGGAAGCAGTTATCCTAGGTGGGTGAATAGATAATTTGTCTAGGTTAACTTTTTCTATTTAGAGAAAGTGAACAATAAAATCTTCAACAACGGGGAGCTGCTTAACATCCAGGTAATGAGAAAAAAGTAAAACAGTTTTCAAACCTCTCTAACTTTGCAGTGGAAAAAATCAGGTGACTTATCGACAACATCGTTCACCATAGGCCAAAAACGATGTCAACTAATGAGATTTGATGCGGGTGAAGTGTAGGTTTTCTTTATTTTGCCTATAATTTTGAATCTTTTAATGATTTCAGCACCCTGATTGCCAACAACCAGCTGGTGGACTTCTTCAAACTGGAGACAGGGGACAAACGCTCAAAAGCTGAATTTTGAAAGTGAGTTTAAGATATTTTTTTCGGTTTGCTCATCACTATGTCTAATTTTAGGTGACTACTCATGCTGACATCTTTTTGAATTTGAACCCAAATCACTTCCTTTTCATCGATGTTCTTCTCGTACGCTCCCCGGAAATTCTCTAATTTCATTGTATCCAAACATGTGGCATGTGGTTATTTTTTAATGAACTCAATATGAAAACATTAAGATGCTATATGCGATAAAGGCCAATGTTGTCAAAACAACCTAATTGCAATTAGGTACAAAAAAACAAAGACTTCAGACTTGTAGATCTCAAAAGCTTTTCTCACAAGCCTAAATTTTGCGAAAACTAGGAAAAAAAATTGAAATCCATGGCAATGCATGAAAAAGTACCCTATTAAAGGTTGCAACCAAGAAAATAAGGACCGCAAAAAGAAAGGGCACGGGTTGGGAGGGAAGAGGAAGTAGTAATTACACACGTGTGGGAGATGAGGAGGATAAGGTAGCGGTTCCAAAAAAAGGGATATAAAAGAGAATATAGAATAAAGTGTGAAGTTCAGGACGAAAACTTCGAAAATAATGGGCCAAATGTAGGAATCTTTTTCAGAAGTTTTAGGTAAACTGGTTATATCAGAAATTGGTTCAGGTTCAAGGTCTTCTGCTTTCAATTGATGACTGGACTAACAAGCTTTTTTTAATGATAAACCGGCCCGAGCCAAAATCATTTTTTTCTCGGCCCAGAGTTTTGCAAGTATTCTAGCTGAGATTAGTCACAGCTGTGCTTAATTGACATTGTCAGATACATATAAACAATTGTATTGTTGTTAACACAATATCCTCTTGGTGATTGTTTCAAAATATTCTTACCTCTTTGATTTATTCCTGAATTTGCACCAATGCCTCACTATTTCTTAAAGACTTTATACTCATCAAGCACGGGAGTCGCATGATGCATGATGAAAAACAGATCAAAAGAAATTATGAGAGTTGTTATGGCAATGATCTTCGAAAAAAATTCAAACTACACTGAACATCAGGATCATAAACTTTCAAAACTAGGTCTCATATTTCAGAGTTCTAAACCTTCTTTCGGAATAATTGATCAAAGCTGCGAAGACCAATGAGTCACTCTTAATTAAGATGGAGAAAGATTCAATGACACCGTCAACAACATAAAATTCAAAAAGCCTAATCATCGGAAGTAAGAGTTTCCATAGACAACAACTCAACTCAAGACACTTCTCTACTCAAGTCACACTCGTATCGATTTACTAAACTAAAAACCATTCTACGTCTCACTTTGTAAATTGAAAAAATAGATTTGTAAGTCTTCGCTTAGTTTTTTTGAGTTATCAATACAAAAAAAATTTCCTTCTAGACCATGAGCATCTACAAAAAAACTTTCAATGTCCCCGTGGCCGACAAGCTGTTCGAAATCAAATTCGAACACAACCAAACCTGGAACAAAATGATCGTGATGGTGGATGGGAAGGTTAGTTAGCTCAAAATAAATATATTCCTACATTCAACATTTTCAGACTCAGCAAACAAGATCATCTACATTTTGGTCCCAGAAAAATGAGTACCTATTCGACGTAAGGGTATCTAAAACAACTGTTTTTCAAAAAAAATTTTTGAAGATTGGATTAAAAGCCGCCCTGCCCTGTCATTCCTTGGATGAGCCGAAGAAAATGGTGGCAATCTCCACCACTAAGCAAACCAACGGAGGGTTCAAGTACAATGTTAAGGTCGATGGGAGGACACTTAGGGACTATAAGAAGGATTTCGCTGGGAGATACTTGGTATGGGAGTTAAAGCTGGAGAATAGCAGAACCAATAAGTTGTATTTGGGTAAAATTGAAATTAAGCAAATTTTTTAGAATCAATCGAATATTTTTCAGAGAAGAGCCAAAATATCTTATGGCTCGGTGGGAAACGGATCGGAAGAGTGAGTTACATACTTTGAATTTCAATGAAACTTTTGAAATAACGAAAAAAATTCAGATGCAGCACAGTGACAATTACCTAATTTGGTTTTCGATTGAAAACCGAGCTGGAGAAATCACAAGAGGATATAAAAAGTGAGCTTCATTGGTAGTTGAAAAACACAATATATTTTTGGATTTCAGTGGGAAGCTGGAGTATATCTGTACCTATGGCTATGTGGAGGAAGAGAAAGTGTGTCGAAAAGTCGATTTCAATGCTGATGATGTATGAAGAGGTGGTTACTTTATTTTGTAATGGAATTGTTTTCTAAGTTTCAGGGACACTAAATGCTCCCACTTTCCAATTTCATCAACGCCAAGCTGCATCGGGAGACGCCAGATCCCAATTTTCCTCTTTTTCTGATTTTCCAACCCTTTTCCCGATTTTTTTCAAACCCAATACCTTTTGGTTGTCGCCGGCAAGTTTTGGTCCGATGTGGGAGGTCGTCGGGTTTTGACCGACAGTTTTGGTCGGTACTTTCGGTCGGAACCAAGGCTGTCAAAATGGCGGCCGCAGCCGAATTCGGATTTCTGAATTTTGTTATTCCCGTGCTCTCAAGTCTCTCAATTTGACAGCCTTGGCCGGAACTTCTGAACCGCGCTATTCGGATTTTTGGCAAAAAATTGGAGCAGATTTTGGTCGGAAGCTAGAGAGTTGTCTGATCCAGATCAGAGGCTTTTGCTTGTGTCTTTGCCCTAACCCGGCCAACCTTTGACCAAAAGTTGCCTGCGACAACCGAGTGTCTATGTCTTCCCCTCTTATACTTATTATGATCTTCATCCTTCCGTTCTAGGCTCTAATTCTCCATTTTGCATGCACGTTTGAAGCGCTAGGCTCCATTTAATAGTGACTTATTGCACGATCATTTAGGGATTATATGACGGACGCACAGGGAAATGTGTGAAACGGGTAACAGTCATTTACCCCATGTGGCACGCGGTGTTCCCAGCAAATTATCTATGTATCCTCTTTAGACCTATTTTCTTTTTATGTACCGAGAATACATTTTACGGGTATTTTTTGTTTTTTTTTCTCACTCAATAATAAAAATTTATAGCATTCCTCCCATACTATTTCTAGTCCAAATACTCTTTATGACGACCTATAGATTCTGATTAAAAATTTATTGGTTCAAATTAAACTAAACGATGTTTGATCACCTTGACACCTACTACAGAACACACACATTTTCATCATCTGGCATGACATTAAAAGGTGTAATTGAAGCATGGAAAATGTCTTGGATTGGTAAAAAAAATTTTCAGACACGCAAGCACCTTGAAAGAGCTGGCGTCGGAAAAATTGTGCTTTTCTGTTCTAAATTTGACTTTCGGTTTGACGATTTCCAAAAAAATTATGCTAGTCGTTTTCTTTTCTTAAGTTCGTTTGATAGTGTAGGTAGCTAATAGCAACCGAATGACATATATATCCGTAGGACATATTCTCACTTTTTTTTTACGATTTGTGGCAAAACTTGCTCCATTCCAATCAGTCTAACCTTCTTTTCAGACAATGGCGGTTTACACTAAAATTATAAATATTCCAATCAAAGATGCCTTATATGAGATAATGATCCAGCACGACCAGATTACTGATCAAATGATGATTAAGGTGGACGGAGTGGTAAGCTAAACTAGGCAAAAATTTAATTAAAACAAAAAGTTATAGGAGCAGAATCATGAGAAAAAGAAGGCCGGACTATTTGGAGCAACGAATTATAAAGTCAAGGTCAGAAATCTTAATAATTATTTTGAAAAAGCGCCATTTTTGAAGATCGGAAACAAAAACTCCCTGACAAACAGATTCAGAGCGGATGAAGAAAAAGTGGTCATGGTCACCACGAAAAAACCATGGCGAGAGGACTTTCAATACTCTATTTTAATTGATGGTGAGACAATCCAAGCCTATAAATCCCACTTCGAAAAGAAATGGGTGGCTTGGAAACTTGATGCAAACTCAGAAGAGCGGATCTTTCTAGGTGAGCCAAAAAAAAACTGGAATGCAACTGATTTTTCTAGGCGTTGATCAACAAAATGTCTGGATGGGAGGGCGAATAATAGGGAAGCTTAATGGGTTTGAGAACATCAACTTCGCGGTCCGAAATGTTGAAGGGCATATCACCAGGAATATTAAATAGTGGGTTTTTAAAACATAAAAAAAAACCTAAAACTTCGGAAAAAATGAGTGAAATGTTTCAGCGGGGAGCAACATTTCGTTGCGTTCTACAACAATAAGAAGTGCGTGCAGTTGAAGTATGATGAACAGGAGATTTGATGAAGGTAGTCAGTTTTGGTTTTTTACGGAATTTCGAAAAATTTTGTTTTCAGAAACAGGAAAATATATTGCTACTCAACTATTTAGGCCTCTTCCACCGCTGCCTTCACTGTCAGCTCCAGAACAAAAAAACAAAAAATTTTTTCGCACATACCTATCACAGTGTTCCTTAATCCTGCCTTTTCAATCCTCTGTCTGTTTCCCATTCTTCGGCCAATCTCTTCTGGATCTCCACTCGTTCTCTGTAAATTTGAATATACTTCGTTGAACTTGACCTCATTTTTCCCTGATTCTCAATCCATCCTATCCCCTTGTTCCTCCATTCTGCCTTTTCAACTATTCTGTCTCTTCCGCCATTCTCTTCGATTCCTCCATGATTGTTTTGCTCTTTCTCTGCAAGTTTGAATATAATTCGTTGAACTTGATCTCATTTTTTTCCAGATTCTTAATCCATTCTCATTAATTCTCAATGATTTTCTCAAACCTTCTTCTATAACTTATCACTTTGTATGTATCTATTGAGCTTCTTTTTTATACTGTTCTCATGGTGGTTATGACTCACTTCCTCTCATTCCAAAAATTGTTTTTTTTTCTAGACTCATTCAGATGTTTGATCTTATTTAATAGTGGTCTACAAGATAAAGTTCTTTTGAAAAGAAAAAAAATAAGTGATGGGCTGCTAAACAGGTAAACAATTTATAAATTGCTATGATGATAGAGTTCAAAATACTATTCAAATAAAATTATTTCATGTTTCTTGCCCGATGAATCTTTGCAAATCAATGGGTCATCCAGATTTTTTCTAATTTTACCTTTTGGCCTCCACTCTTTCTAATGAGCAACGCGGAAATGCTTAGCTTCTCTCCGCCTTCACACCTATTTTCTATTGGCTGGGCGTTTTTGCTGGCTTAGCAGAGAAGGGGGCGTGAACAAGGGGAAAAGGGTCAGTTCACTTTTGACAGCCTTATTTCTTTATAAAGATTGTTTGAAACACAAAATAGCTAGGTTAAGTGGATGATTATGTTTTGTTGTGATGTCGCATAAACTTCTATGAATTTCAATTTTCCTTTTAAACTAGAGCTGCCAATTTTCAAAAAACTTAAACCTATAATTTAAAGTTGCTTACACAAGAAAACTAAGACAACATCATATCTTTCTCAACATCCACACCATTGTTTCCAGAATCGTTTCCTAGCAAGTTATCATAGTTTTGTCCAAATAACATTCTTGTCTTTCAGCTAACATGACGAACGTTATCAACTATTACGACATCCCCATTGCTCATTATTGGGTGGAGACGAAAATTGAATTCAATCAAAGTGCCAATAAGAGAATCGTCTTTGTGAATGATAAGGTAACCTAATTTTTGACGAAACAAGAAATGTAACTCTATGATTTAGAAGTTCATGAATATTTCTGGAAGCGCATTCAACGAGCAGAAGAAGGTGAGTCTTGAAATTTTTTCGTTACTCCTACATATATCCCGATTTTTTGTAGTACAATCACAAAGAATCTAAGGAATCAATCAAGATTGGTATTGAAAAAAGAAGAGAAGAGGAGCAATGTAAAGTTACGGTACGTTTTTCAAACTTTGACTTAAAATTTTCTGGAATTTTTCAGATTAACGGAGTACCGTTAGTCGAAGTGAAAAACAAGACGAAATCCAGGTACGACCACTGGAAAATAGATCACAATGGAGAAATGGCTTTTTTGACTTATGATGACGACAAGAGATTGGTTTACTGGAAGAACGACCAAGTTGTTAGACCGGTCAGTTTCGGAATTTTTTGAAACACAATTCTAAAGAGAATGCGATATTCAGGGCGACGGAAGGCGACAAAAGTTTTTATGGTTCGATGACCACGTGAAGTTTGAAGTAGCTATAACAAAACATAGCCCGTAAGCTGATTTTTTTTGTTTTCGTTATCTAGAGTTCAGATTTTTACAGAATTCGTCGCGAAGCGGGACTAAAAGTGGATGATCAAGTCGTCCCACAATTTGATGGAAGAATCGGGAAGTGATCCAGAGAAAAGTTGCATGTAAAATCAAGTATCCGTTAAAAAATTGGCTCAACTTAGCTCTATCAATATGTATCTCATTATTCGTTACCTCCCTGAACTCAAAAAGTTTACTATGGGTCATTTTTCTTTTTTGTACCTGTGTTATATCTCTCTTTTTCCTAATTTTTTTATGTAATTCCCATGAATATTATTTGAATTATCTATTCCCAAAAGCCAACTCTATGTATTCTACCAGATAAATCTAGTGAAAAACGATTTTGTAAGCATAGTACGAAAAACTGAAGCACAAACTTACGATACCTAGGCAGATCAAGGAACCATTCCACACGGCGCGGCGAAATCGACGCGACGCGCAAAACGTGCACACAGTCAAAAATGAACTTCAGAAATGCTCTATGATTTATTATACTTTTTCTAAAGAAAATATGTAGTTGAACCCGCTGAATCCGAAAAAAATCGGTTTCGATGGGCTTCAACATTCAGTTTTTGAGTTAATTTTTGTTCCAACATCGATTTCCCGTTGATTTTTGTATTATTTTGTTACAAATATCGCATTATCTCAAAAACTAAGTGATGAAGCTTTGTCGAAACTAAGTTTTTCGGATTCAGCATGTTCAAATACGTCTTTTCATGTAATAAAATCAAGAAAATCATAGACAGTTCCGTTGTTTCAAAGTCCTACCGCACCCGCGTAGGTTTGGCCGTGCTGTATCCAAAACAACTGACCTGCCAGCTCTCCAGATGGCGATTCAAAAAAAAAAATTCCGGGTGCCTATGGGGTGCATGTTGCTCTCGGAAACACCTATTATGTGTCACCTGCACGGTCTCAAAGGTGCCGCTTGCAACGCATCCGCAATGATAGGCTAAGCAACAGACGGACCCGGCTGGCAGGGTGTATGTTGCACAGGGGGATGAGAAATTAGGAGGCGTCTTTTTAATAATGAGGAGGTGAGAATCCAGGAAAAGGGGGACGTTTTGTAGAACTGACTGGTAGTTAGGCTTGGATGAGGAGAAGAGGAAGAAGGCGTACCTGATGAAGATGAAAATGGGAGGTTCTAAGGGAAGAAGCCATAGAGGATCACCTGATATGTTGCCAGGACATTTAGGTAACTCACATGGTGCATCGATAATAAACACAAGTATTGCGGGGGCTTAGTTTGTAGTGTCGTGTCATAGTCATTTTCCTCACTTTTTTATGGAGTTGCTTAGCTAGGTTTCTTGAGGACCACCTGAATACCATGCTCTAGGTTTTTCTCTCGCTCTGAGCCGTTTGTGGTTCATTTTCGAACAAAAAATTCCTTTTTCTTTGTCTAAGATAGAAATTTTCCAGCAAGAAGATGTCTGCAATCACTAGAAAAATTTATGATATCCCGGTAAGAGCAAGATGGTACGTAGTCCACGTAGAGGTGGACTCAAGGACCAAGAAGGGAACGGTGTCGGTGGAATTCAAGGTAAAATTCAAAGTATTTTCTTAGAAAAAAAAACATTTTTTTTTCAGGAGAAATGGCAGGACGAAGTGGAGAACGGGAGAGTGGCTCGGATCGAAGTGCCTCTTGAAGAAAACGGACCAACGTTGATGGTTATCATCGACACAGATGACGATGATCATTATATTTTTCAGTTATATGTAAGTGACTCCAAATTTTTGTCGATTAAAAAATTTTTTGATTTTTTTTAGGTTGACAGTATCCCATTAGAGGAATATATGAGGAACTATAAGAGCAAGTACGAGGTGTGGGAAATAGAAAGACTTGGTGCGAAATCCAAGTTTGTTTACGGTATGTGTGAACTTTAGTTGTTGTTTTTTTCACATACTTTTTACAGATAAAGAAGCTGGCCACTTCTACTTTAAAGGTGTCCTCATTGCTACTCCTGAAGTGAGCTATGAAAAAAAATCATTTTTCCAAAGAGTATATTTCAGAAACAACGGACTATGACCGGTGAGAAGAGAGAGTGCCAAGAACACAACGGGTATGTGTTTCGTGTGGAGCACAGGATAGAACGGTGAGTTTTTTTTTGAAGCTAAATGAGAAAATGCGCTCTACTGCCAATTTTTTTGGTTGTCGGAGTATTCATCGCGATATTACATTGTGGTAAACAAGGTGTTTCCGTACTAATTATATGTAGCGGCTAATGTGCAATTTTGTCAATAGAGCGTCTTTTCCGATGCAATTAAATAAGGATAAGATGTACATTTTACAGAGGTCAATGGAAATACGAGTTACATGTGAATAATATATGGAATAATAATGTATTGGCCCAAGGAATGGAGTCGATTTTTGAATAATGAAGATTTTTACATTTCGAAGTTAGCGTGCACGTTTTCGTCTATCCTTTCATTATATTCCATCTTATCCAAGTAGATATGTAATAATAGTCTTTTAATATTTTATCTTTCTCAATAAAATCATATCTGGGTCATCCAGAATTCAGTTTTCAAATTTTTCATCTTGCCTTCACAACGCCTTCACTGCTATTTTTAGCAAAGCACACCCGTAGAGATAGAGAAAAAGAGCATGCTAAGCACTCCCACCTACTTTTTTTTCTATTGGCTTGTGGCTACCTTGCCATTCACGCCTAATGGAAAACGCACATGCAGAGTGCAAAGGTGATAATTAAAAAGATTTGACGAAGGATAAGAAAGGAATTTTCAGGCAGTTGAAAGACTCAAAAAATTTGAGGGAGGTAGTCTTCAAAATTGAGATACGACAGATTCAAAATAAAACGGCATGAACTTACCTTTCAGTCCCAAGGTGATTTTGTTGTCCTTCCTGTCGGCTTGTAGGCGGGCCCTAAAAGAAGAATTTCACAAACAAGATTTGGAAATATCATGAGAAGAAGCAATTGGCAACAACGGGAAAGTAACTTTTGATGGAAAAACATGAAAAAAAAAGATGAACAAATGGTACTATTGGCAAGGCAGAGTAACAGATGAAGAAGATCAATTAACGCTACATCAATCATGTAAGAAAGGCCCCTGTTGGGAAAGTAAAATGATTGGTAGTTGTCAGGAAATATGTAAGGGCGAAAAAAAAAACAAAATCATGTACAGTACCGGCCATATTTATACGAACACCCCCGCTTTTCAGTTGATTTTAGTCAAATTTGAGCATGCGCCAAACGGACAAAAATTTTTCTACGGTTTCAAAAAACTTTGGACGTATCTAGCACAGTTTGAACTTCATTTTTGTAGTTGACAACTTTTTTGTGCAACCACTTTCTCGAGAGTTAGAGTTCGTCCAAAACGACTACCTCGAAAAT
>GL379817.1:98682-166866 GCA_000143925.2 Caenorhabditis brenneri | reverse complement strand
TGAGAAGGGCCCAAGAACGCCGAAAAAAAATTGGATTTTTTTTGTCAAATTTTTTTCAAAAAATTTTTTCGAATGTTTTATTTGTCGTTTTTTGAGGTCAGCTTGACCCCAAATTGATGGTATCATCAAATGATGCCGCCGTAAAAAAATTCTCGACCGTTTGGCGCATGCTCAAAGTTGACTAAAATCAGTTGAAAATCGGGGGTGTTCGTATAAAAATGGCCGATACTGTAGATCTTGAGATTAAAGGTTTCGACTTTGTTTCAGCGAACGTACGATTTTCGATTCAGAAAAGAAAAAGATTACTAGGGCAAAAAAATCATATTTGTCGAATCCCGAGCCAGCCCGGATTCAAAAAATCTTGCAATTTTCTGAAAAATTTGTATTTTTTTCACTGAAAGTATAACTAAAAGCCTGGAACACGAAATTCGGGGAAGTTTCGGACCAAGTGACAACTATGGAAAAATCAATCCGTGTTGCTCCGGAGATTAAACAGATAGTGTTGCGTATACTACTAAAGGTACCGCATGCGACCTATAATAAGCTGAGCAACAGATGTACCCGGCTGGCAGGGTGTCTGTTGCACGGAGGGAAGAGAAATTAGGAGGCATCGACTAAACGTTTTGAATAAGGAAAAAAGAGGGTGGAGAAAAGGGGCTGGCGTACCTGACAAGATTGGAATGGGAGGTTTTAGGGAAGGAAGCTATCCAACCACCTGATATGTTACCCGGACATTTATGTAACTCACATGAGGATTTCAAATTCTGATCAGCTGATATACTCACAAGATGCATTAACTATAAACATGAACTATAGAGCCGCATGAAAGCTCCGCCCCTTTTATGCTTCAACGTGAAAAGCTAAAGCCCCGATCCCGAAAGGGCGGAGCCTCTTTTCTGCATACATCGTAAAAAGGGGATGAACCTAGACTAGTGTTCAAGATGATCCAAAGAAACGGCAATCAAGAGTTTTTCTATCCTTTCTACTCGCTGATCTTGTTTTCCCTTTTTTTTCAATCACTCGACCCAACCTAGACCTTTTCAGCTCTCGAAAATCTCAAAAAATGGAAGGAACAATCGAAAAGCGATTCGACGTACCAGTCGAATTCCGATGGTACGAAGTCATCGTGGAACATGACCCCACCTCCAGATCACACAAAAT
This sequence comes from Caenorhabditis brenneri, assembly GCA_000143925.2. Lineage (NCBI taxonomy): Eukaryota > Metazoa > Nematoda > Chromadorea > Rhabditida > Rhabditidae > Caenorhabditis > Caenorhabditis brenneri. The sequence goes on along the minus strand of GL379817.1, from coordinate 165,705 downwards.
CTTCGTGGACTCTCAGGTAAATGGTTTTCAAATTTTGTTACATTTTCCCAAAAAAAAAAAACGTTTCCAGATGATTCGGGATCACCAAGAGGCAATATCCGATGCCATCTTGGATGATTTCTCCATTGGAGCAAGAGAAGGGCCAAGGAAAAATATGGAACTGGACATAGAACGGAACAGGCAGAACGTTTACGAGTACAAGTTGAAAGTGAGTTTTAAAAATTTGTGTTTCAATTTTCATGTATAAAAAAATTGCTTTAGGTTGACGGGGTCCCACTCGAAGATTATATTAGAGAACACTCAAAGAGGTACAAGGCTTTTGAAGTGTCAATTGGAACTGGAGCAAGATCGAAATTGATTTTCGGTGAACAAAAAAAAATTTGAATCTAAATATAACTCAAAATTTTTCAGACAAAGAGAGCCAAATACAGGACAGTGACGGTGAAAAAAATGGAGCGTTCTACTTCAGAGGGAGGCTCATAGGAACTCCTAAAGTGAGTTTTTGTGAACCTTTAAGGCGCATCATTAAAAATTTTATTTGCAGCCAGAGTTTGACGGGTGCGATGTCGTGTGGAACTTAATCGATGGAAACTTCAGTTTTCAGCTACGAGGAGTGGTTGATTCGAGGTTAGTTTTTTTGAAACTAATAACAAAAAGTTTTCTGAAAATTAACGCGGTATTTTCAGGGGCGTGCAGACCTTCAAGTTGTTTGTCAATGGAGTGGAAGTTGAGCCTTTTCAAGTGAGAATGGGTTGACTTGATAACTCGGGTGTTGTACTAACTCTACTGGTCAGAAGCAATGCGTGTCGATCTCTTCCTTGATAATTTTTTATTCAACTGTAAGGAAATGCCCTAGACAGATAAGTGGTAGAACAGATTGAATTTTTTTTTCTGTTTTTATTAACCTTAGAGCTAAATTTTTGTAGGTTACCGTTTTTGTATACCATAACATTGAATGCAAAATATCGCCCTTTAAAGAAAAAAAACGTCCCAAATAATCACTTCTTGGACGTTTTTACTTCAAAGAACAGTATCTTGTGTTCAAAATGACGTTTCAAAAAATTTGTTAACTACAAAAATGTAGTTTTAGAGTTCATAAACACAGAAACAAATTTTTATTCAGTTCTGACCACTTATATTTCTAGCGCCTTCCCTCAAAATCATTAACTTTCTTCTTATGTTTTTTTTAAATTTTCCTTCAAGCTTCAACTCCATCAAATTCAAATGAAAATGAATATATATTGTTCCTACAAAACTGCAAATAAAAATAAACGTGTTTGAACATGATTGACTTGGTTTTCATTTTAAGGAATTAAAAATATTCCTTGGATAGAAAAAATCAAGAAGTGTTGCTCCGGAGAAAAAACAGATGGTGTCGCATATCTTCTAAACATCTTACTACTAAAGGTACCGCTGCAACGCATCACCTATTATAGGCTAAACAACAGATGGACCCGGCTGGCAGGATGTCTGTTGCACAGGGAGATGAGAATTTAGGAGGCACAGGTTTAACGTTTTGAATAAGGAAAAAAAGGGGTGGAGAAAAGGGAGTACCTGACAAAATCAAAGTGGGAGGGTTTAGGGAAAGAAGCCATCTAACCACCAGATATGTTGCCAGGACATTTATGTAACTCACATGAGGGGTTTTCAAATTCTAATCAGCTGATTTACTCACATGGTGCATTAACTATAAACATGAGCTATAGGACCGCAGGGAAGCTCCGCCCCTTTTTGCTTCATTGCAAAAAGAGAAAGGGCGGAGCCTCTGGTCTGCACCGTATGGAAAAATAAAGGATAGAGTTTATGATCTTCTTTATTTTCAATTTTTTCCTACGAGGCTGTTAGTACATCCCTTCAGACATTTGTTTTTTTTTCTAGTTGCTCCATTTTGATGAACCGTTTTCAATCTTCTTATTATTCATTTTTCAATAATATTTTTTTTTGTTCTAAACTGATTTTTTTCAGAAGAACAATGACCTCAATGATCACAAAAATCTTCGACGTACCAGTCTTTCAAAACTGGTACGAAGTGAAATTAGAAGTTGATTGCAAAACAGCGGAGAGGTGGATATTCGTCGAATTCAAAGTTGGTTTCTTTATTTTTTTTTTGTACAAAAAATGTTTCGATTCAGGAAGTATTCCACCAAAAGGGAGAAGGAGAGCACAGCTGTAACAATATTGCTCTTGGAGAAGGGAATCAGAGAAAAAATTTAAAAGTGACAATCGACACCGATGATGATGGGGAATACATGTTCATCCTCTCCGTAAGTGGATAAAATCAGTTTCAACTTTAAAAAAAATGTTTTCAGATCGATGGCCTTCCTCTCGGAGATTATATTACCGAGTATAAGAACCGGTACACAACATGGACGGTTGAAAAATTAGGATCCAAATCGAAACTCACACTCGGTAAGTTTTTATATAACATAATGATTGAATCGTTGATTCATTTTTTGCAGATGAAGAAAAAGATGTCTTTTACTTCAAGAGACAAGAAATCCCCACCAAAAAGGTGAGCTAATAAAACAAAAAACTTTCAGATAATGTGAAGTTAAATTTCAGACTCAACCCTCTTTTGAAGAATGTGTATGGGAAGGGAAATTCAAGGAGGAGTACAAATTTAGGGTTGTGAAAACATTGAGAGGGTAAATTTATACAGAAAAAGAGGCGGGAAAAGTGATTTCAATTTTCAGGATGGGCCAATTCGCTACCACCCTCTTTGTTAATGGAGCCGAAAATCGATTGAAATTTATTCCACGAAAAGGATGAATTAAAAAGATCGAGATCCTGCAAGTTTCCCTCGAGTATTATCCCACCGTCCTCCATACCACTGTAACCGTCCTCCATCCCACTGTCTCAATGTTTCCCCGCCCACGATGTCCTTATTTTCCTAATCAAAGTTTCTATTCTTCTTTCCCAATTAAATTGCTCCTCCTTTTCTTATTGTAACAAGAACATGTTTTTCTCACATAGGTTAGGAATTTTCTTTAAATTGATGTGAATAGAATCTGAAATTTCCAGCCCTCACTGGAGCCTGAAAGTCTGGAAATCTTCCTCTGAAAATCTGACCAGTCCCTTGATTTCCAATGCAACTTTCAGTTGGAGATTTCCAGACTTTCAGGCTTCAGAGAGGGGCTAGAAATTCCAGAATATACTCACAGGGACAGCTACTTTCAGGTCACCAATTTATAGAAAATTCCGATCCCACGTGAGGAAAAACTTCTCTTGCAAGGCCTTGTAAGTACTTATTATCCAATGCTGCATTCAATCTATTGTATTTTTTTCATGTTAATATGTAAATGGTTTACTTTTGTACCGGTAAAACTAAGAATAGAAATAAACATTATTGATTTGATTTTTATCTTATTATCGGCATTCAAAAATGTACAAATAATATGTTGGCTTCTGAATTAGCTCTCCTACACTCGGAAAAGCTTAAAATTAGAAAACAGTAGTCCCAAATTTCTTTAGATGATCAAGACACATGTTGCACTCGACTCAGATGACAGATTCAAACAGGACTACCCGCATAGGTGCACTATCTCCCGGAAACCCATATGTCTTATGGTTTTTAAAAAAAGAGTGTCACCTGCATGCTAAACGGTCTCTTAGGTACAAAGGTGCCGCGTGCAAAACGCATCCTCCATAATAGGCTAAACAACAGATGGTCCCGGCTGGCAGGGTAAGTGTTGCACGGGGGGATAGAAATTTAGGAGCCGTCCTTTTAATAATGAGGGGGGAGAAGGACCATGCACTGGACGGGCTGAATCGAAATCAGCGAATTTCCGTCAAATCTCAGAAAAAATACGATATCTGAATAGAGGAAGTCGAGACGGTTTGAATGAGTACCCACATGACCTATTTTCAGCCAATATGGATTTTTGAGTAGAAGATGCGCCTTTAAAGTGTCCTACGGTAGGTTTTAAAATCTTACGGTAGTTTTTAATCAATTTTCTTTCTCTCTCTAACTCTCTCCTAACCTGCTTAACTCAGAAGTAGCTCTCCGCACACACACACACAGCCGCCACCCTTATCTCTTCCGCGTCTTACTTTTTTTTTTCTAACTTTTCCTTTCGAAACTCAATCATGTCGGTGCGGTACTATGATATTCCCACGGAAAATGGATGGACCACTGTCCGCGTCGAGTTACAAGACCGAGAATATAAAATTTTTCTAAAGGATCAGGTATAGGTTGTCATGGTAAGCAAAAAAAACCTAATGTATTTTTTTCAGCTGCACCAGACCTTCCCAGACATAGCTCCAACTTTTAGGCTTACGATTGAGCAAATAGAAGTGGATATTCAATTTCGGACCCCAAAGAACCATCGTGTCCTGGTAAGTTATTTTTTTGGAGTCTAGCTTCCATGCCGTTGAATTACAGGTAAACGGGAATCCTCTCAAAAAGCTTCAGAAGGAGTTTGCAAGGCAGCACAAAATGTGGAAAATTTGTTCAAATGGGGATGACATGAACTTCACATACGGTATCTAAACTATATTGTTTTCCTAATCGTTAAAACTGATTTTTTAGACCTGTCCACGAAAAAAATGTATCTGAACGGAGAAGAAATCCGCATGGTCAGTTGCAATGAAACTTCTTGATTGGTCCTAATTCTAAAAAAAAATTTCAGGCCACATTCGGGAGCTTCTCTATTTTCAACAAGGCTGGTAGCAATTTCCATTTTTGGGAGTAAGTAAACATTCAAAGAAAACAATTTTTAATTGAACAAAGTATTTCAGCAGCACGGAAAGAATCGAACTTAAAATGAACGATAAGATTGTCCCTGCATATCAATTAAAAAACGGATAATTCATATTAAATTTGTTTTATATATTATAAAAATAATGCAGATGAATACGCGCTCTATTGATACGCTCCTAGCCGAATTGGCCTTTTTTTTTAACGTGACGGACGGCGTCACCAATAGAGCGCGTAATCATCTGTTATATACGGGTAATATGTTTTCTTTTTCTCCAATTTTTGTTTAACGGGATAAAAACATGAAAAAATTCACTGGCAAAGTTTGTTATTCACTATGAGACCTTACGAAGTAAGCAACATGATAATCATCAGTCTGGGAATATTGAAACGGAAAAGAGCAAGTTGAAAGAGTCATGGAAACAAAAAAATGAGAATTGCGATTCGTACCTAATTAAGAAATGTAGCGAACACTACGTAACACAAAAGTAATGACAACTGATGTTCTTAATTAATCGTCTAAGCCATTGGATTAATATTAAGAGAATTTTTCTATTACAACCTGAAAAGTTTCTATCTAACTCTCAGCCTGAAATGATGATGATCTAGAACACTTTTTTTTTGGTTCCTTAGAGTAAAATCAGTTCAACTTTGTAGTTTTGCGCGGTTGCAAAAACCAGTATGTTAATTGAACCCGTCTTCCCTTCCCCCAAGTGAGTGCTCCGACATATCATCCGTGCAACTCCGTATCTAACTCTAACTCCCCAAGGGGCTCAATTAACGATGTGCCAACCCGTATCGGGTGATATTAAAGAAAAAAAGAGTTGAATTTTATATCGGATATGAATTCAGTTTTTGATGTAGATCCTTCTGATTTTTTCAGCTTATGATTTTGTTAAACTTATGAGATCCTTTTCCGAAAACTACCTCTCTCTTGCGTTGCCTCTCACAACACTCTTTGTCAGCAAGGGGCGAACTGGAGAAACAAAGAAATAAAGAGAAAAAAAACCCTGGAGAAAAACGTTAATTCTCTTCCCATCTTATTACTATTGGCATTTTCCAAAAGATGAGTTAAAACGTTTGGAAAAAGCAATGAAGATATTGAAAACACATGTTAAAAAAGTGATTCTAGGTATTGTTCCCATTTAGGCGGCCATCTCCATAGTTAAGAAAAGCGTGTCCTCCGTTTTCTCTCAATTTCTTGCGATTTCCTTGAGTTCTTCCTGTTGTTTTTCTCATTTTTTGATTTTATCACTTTTTATTGACATTTTCTATTAAAGTTTAGCACAAAATCAAACAGCAATTTTTGAAAAACAATTTTTTTTTAAGTTTTCTAATCGAATTTTGTGCTGAAAATCTATAGAAAATGTTAATAAAAAGTAACAGAATCAAAAACTGAGAACAAAAACAGGAGAAACTCAAGAAAAAAATTCAGAGAAAACGGAGGACGCTATTTTCTTAACTCTAGAGATTTCTGCATCAATGGGAACCCTAGCGGCCACTGTCACCTAGTCCCAACCCCAAACACCGCCGTACTCAAAATAATTTCATGAGAAAGATCTATGAGAAAAAAATGTTCGCCATAATATACAAAACGAAAAATGCTACTTGAGACTAATAGGCACAATAAAAAAAATTTCGAAACGTACCGAAATATTTCTCATTGATCCAATGTCACAAAAACGTGCTCATCTCGATTTTAAGCTTCGGAAGTGTTGATATCCTAGAAAAGAAAAACATTTTTTCGAACACTATTAGGATGTTGTTATGCTAAAGAACACCGTTACGGGCATTTCAAAATTCAGTACTAGCTTCTATTGCCTTAACGTAATTTTTGCACTCCTGGTTAGTCTTTGAGGCATGGCTCAAAAATTAGTTCAAAAACGGTCCAATGTAAAAAAGCGATAAGAATATTTTTCTAATTTAGAATTCTTCTTCTTTTTTTGAAAATTATGAAAAAAAACTTACTTCACTTATCCATCCGTTTGTTGTTCCGGAATCCGAAATCCGAAATCCTGAAATAAAAATCGAATTATTTAATCGTCAAAATCAAAATTCACAGAATCTAGAACGATTGCAGTCCAAACTACATCATCATCTTCTCACAACTTTAACCTTAACATCTAGCTTTCTTCATGCCCGTCTCTATCTTAAACCTCTCTTTTTTTTGTATCATTAATTTTCCAGTCTGAAGTGATGGACAAGCTCCCAGAAATCATCAAATTTTACGACGTACCCAACCAATCAGAATGGGTCGAAGTTGTCTTGGCCTTCGACCCGGAGACGAAGGAATACAAAATATACAAGGACAAGAAGGTGAATCATTTTCAAACAACTTTTCTAAAAGATGGTTTTCTAGCTTGAACATCACACAACCAACAAGCAGTTTGTGGCAAAGTTGAGCATGACGGAGCCGACGATCAAGAAAGAATCAAAAACCATCGAAGTCAGAAAAGAAGAGGGTTTTGAATGCAAGATATCCGTAAGTTTTTTTTCCGAATTAAGATGATATCGAAAAAAAAGTTCTAATATTTTCCATCAAAAAAGTGCTTTCAGGTTAATGGTCGTGGCTTGGATATGGCAAAAGCAGATCAAAGGCAAAAATATGATTTTTGGAAAATCAACCTATTTGAGGGAATGGAGGCTACCCTAATTTACTACGGTAAAGATATATTATTACTTTGATAAAAGGCTGAAAATATCATTTGCAGAAGTTGAGAAGAAACAAATCTGCTGGAAGGACCGTAGAATTTCCGTTAGTTTTATTTTTTTATTGATTTTTTGAAAAAAAAACAATTTTTCTTCAGATCCCACGCGGACCCATCAAACACCCCTTTTCCCTCTGCCAAAAAAGTTTTGAAATTGAATTAATCTCCAAGGGAGGGTAAGATTTTGTATAGATGAATTTTTGAAAAAAAAAGTCGTGATTTCAGAGTATTTCACACAGTGTTGAAAATGGGTGGCAAAGTGATCCCCCACTTCAAAGGAAGAGAAGGAACAAGCAATTGAATTGAAGGACAAGGGCCAGGAACACTTTAGCTGTTTTTGCTTTCTCTCTCTCTCTCTCTCTCTCTCTCTCTCTCTCTCTCTCTCTCTCACTATCTCTCTCTCTCTCTCCTAGAATCTCACATGACATCCAACCGTAAGATTTGCAAATGTGCTTTATTGAGAAAAAAATTTAGGAAAAATTCGGAACAAGCTCCCTTACATTTTATGATTGTTCATAAGCCTGCCTTTGTTTCTCAACGAAACACACTTGCTTATCTAAATGTAGGGTTACCTTGTGCACACTTCATTAAGACTACCACGGATCAAAACTTCCTGAATCAGGACCTTGCAGAAACATTGATTGTGCAAAAACTAGAGATGTAAATATGAGAAATTTTACTAGAGAAAATTATCTATCAAGTGGTATAAATTTCGTATAGAGTTGTATCGGAACGTTCCTGTCAAAAATTTTAGTTTTTCAGCTTTTTTCAGCTTATTTTCTGATAAAACCTCATATGAAATTAATATCACGAGGTAGAAACTTTTTCAACAGATTTGACATCTATTTTCCCAAAAAATTTCCGCAAGGTTCCAAATAATGGGGTTCTGATCCGGTGTAGCCTCACTTCCTCCCCTCATTTCTACACCTTTCTTTTCCAAAACTTCCTCAAAACATTCTTCAAACTCACATGCTCATATTGACTAACCTCTATTTGAACCTAATGATAATGATATGTTTCGTTCTATTCAAAGTACTCTAATTCAGTTCAATAAAGAAAACATGGATAAATATTCCTGTTACTTTTTCTTTTCCGAAAAAAATGCATTTTACATTCTAGCTGCTAAAATGGATCTCGATACTCAAGCTAGCATGGGTTGGTGCCCTAAACTATAAGAGAAGGAGTTTGAAGAAGTAGAGAACGAGTAGGTGGAAATGAAACAATACTATGAAGGCTCACAGAAATGAGAAAAAAATTGGCAGAGGAAAGAAAAGTGATTTTCCGAAAGAGTTGAAAAAAGAGAACAAAAAAGGGACAGAATGAAGCAAATACACAAGCAATCAATGAAGAATATCATGCAAGGATTGAATATTACAGGACATGTGTTGGGAGGGAAAGGTGTGTGTATTAATTACACACGTCATTAGAATAATGGGGAGAATAATGGAGACATGACAAGGGTCTGGGCAATGAATCCTAAAAGATTGGCCTGCTCTGATAAGAATAATGAGTTTTTTGAACTATCAAGTTCAGAGCATCATAAGTCTGAAAAAATATATCCGAGACTCCAGTAAATATAGCGAGACTTCTGGAGAAGGACCCACTCTAAAAATCTTCAACAGGAACCTCCAGAAAAAAACCCTCAATTTTGGAAGGAACATTGATGTTACTTTGCGATAGTCAACATCTCTAAATTTATATCAATCCTATAATTACGTCTAGATGTTGCCCTTAGCCACCCGTCTCTCGCCCTCTCTATTTCTTCTCGCTTTTTTCCCTTCGTTAGTAAGAATTTCGAAAATGTGTTGGATTATGAAAAGTAAACTAAAAGCTATAATCAAAACTACTAGTAACATTTGTCGTATTTCAGAATTTTCAGTTTTTTCACGTGTTTTCACTACTTTTTCGTGTATAGCTACTTTCATTTTACAGTGTAATACAAACAATGTCGGGAAATATTCTGCACTGGATGCTCCCTGTCAAACATCAAATGATATTGATCGAGCTGGAAGCTCATAGGACTGGTGAACGGAGAGTTCGAGTAGACGGAGTGGTAATCTATTTTCCAACCAAAGTTTTTATGGAATTAAAATATTGTTTCTAGGAGCGGGTGCACGCAAGATCGGAACATCGAGAGGACTCAGTGGATAAAATTGAGGTAAATCGGCGTTTCAGATGGGTTTTCGTAAAGTTACTAAATTTTCAGATACACGAAATTACCATCTTCATTAATATAAACTGGTATGGAGAGAAACGAATTTTTTCGGTGGAGGTATCTTAATTTTTTTTTGATAATTTGAAAGAAAATTGTGGTTTTGGCTCTATTCGACTTCAGAGGTCCGCTCAGAAAACAACGGTCCGCTCAGAAAATAACGGTCCCCTGGGCCCCCAAAAATAAAACAACGGTCCGCTCAGAAAACAACGGTCCCCTGACCCCCCTCAAAAAAAATAACGGTCCCCTGACCCCTCAAAAATAAAACAACGGTCCGCTCAGAAAATAACGGTCCGGTAGTATGGAACTCACAAAGTTCGACCTTAGAGATTTTCGACACATTTTTTCAGCTTTTGCTAGTGTTTCCAGTCAATTTGTAGAATGATTTATCTACGGAAATTTTAGAAGGTCTTTTCTTATTGGGGTCGATAGTAAACATACCGTAAATTCTCTAATTGAGGTGCATGCAACTCTATTTTTCAAAGGCCTCTTGAGAGTGCACCACTATTGGAGGGGCACTTCAATTGGAAAGTGCAACTCTATTTTTCAATAAGGCAACTCTTCACACTATGCCACGGTAAGTTTTTCAACTGCGAGAATTTTTCGAGTTCAAAAAATTCATAACTGTAAAACTACAATTCTGACGAGCACCAGTTCCTCCTTTTTGAGCTGAGAATGCTCACATTTCCCGTCGATTTTCTGGTCTGTGTTAACATTTTCATTAAAACAGTGAAATAGATCAACAAACGAAGAAATCATGTAAATTCGCAAAAGAATCAAAAAAAAATTGGAGGGCACTACAATTGGAGGCGCAACTCAATTAGAGGGTGCAACTTCATTTTTCCATGACATTGGCGGAGTGCACCACTATTAGAGGGGCACTTCAACTGGAGGGGCACCTCAATTAGAGAATTTACGGTACTTTCCGGAATTTAACCTACTCGATGTTGTACTCTAATTGAGTTTTGTTTCTTGTGCTTCGTTTCCTAAGCCTATTTTGATGGTGTGCCAAATAATTGAACCTTTGAATGCGTAAAACACCACTATTGAACCAGCCCAGGTGGGATCATTTGGAGCACTAGTCATTACGGATAAGTCTCGGAAAATAATTATTCAGTCCCGGAAAAGTTGTTTCGGGTCCTGTATATTCCATGGGTCCCATATATTTCTCGAAATCTGAAATCTGTCATACGACAGAAATTCACTTACTCTTGTTTCGAACAAGATACTTATTTCATAGTTCCCCCTCTCTTCCCTAACTCCTCAATCATCTATCCCGTCTACTGCTTCTATGCCATCTGATGTTTCAAAAAAGCCGCAGAAATGTTTGATCGCTACTACAAACCATCTAGAATCACCGTAGATAAATTTTTTTGAAATTAACTGCAAACGTTAACAGAAGCTGAAAAAATGTGTCGAAAATCTCCAAGGTCGAACTTTGTGAGTTCCATACTACCGGACCGTTATTTTTTGAGTGGACCGTTGTTTTATTTTCGTAGGGTCAGAGGACCGTTATTTTCTGAGCGGACCGTTGTTTTATTTTCGTAGGGTCAGAGGACCGTTATTTTCTGAGCGGACCGTTGTTTTCTGAGCGGACCTCTTTTTTTGATAATTTGAAAGAAAATTGTGGTTTTTTCCGGTGGAGACACGTGGAAACGGGATGGCTGTCTTCGAATCCCTAGAAAACTACAAGGAACGCCACCGTCGGCTCTACGACACCTGGTTCCATACACATGAGAACAAGGAAGTTATGATTGTCTATGGTAACCAAAAAAATTAGAGAAAAAGTTCAAAATGGAAGAAGAATTTCAGAAAAAACCGCTGACACACTTTGGGAAGGAGACAAACAACTACGCTCTCACGTAAGTTTTCATTTAAAAAAAAGAATGACTTGACTCGATTTACAGGACTACCAAACTACGATTGGGACCAATTGCGCATTCATATCATCCGGAAAAATTTCAATGGAACTGCGAAAAGTGAAGGATCCCAAGAACAATCTGTAACCTAAAAGCTACCTAGCGCGTAAAATGAAAAAAAAATTCAGGAACTTCTCAGTTTCTCTTCACTGTGATAGGTGTAGTGAAAAATGTGAGCTGTATCGTGGTAACGAAAGTGACAAGGATATTGAAATTCTTTGGTGAGCTGAGTGCCAAAATGCAGTCCCTGCCGTTCTCATAGAATTTTGTCGAGTGATGCACCAAATATTGTTGATTGTCTTTTTTTCTCACCCAATATGGGTTCGGACAATGAAAATTGATAAGTGAACTTAATTTTTTTTTCGAGGCAAAAGACACATCAGCCGGAAATAAGAAATAGAACGATTAGTAAAAAAAATTGGGATCGATGAAAAGTTGGAAGGTTCCCGAGTGATAGCTTCAGGAAATTAGTTAATGAATGGTGGGACCATTACTGTAGAGAATACGACAGTGGAATTAAAACACAGGTGGTTGCACCTGCCATCTAAACCGTCTCTTTCCCAAGAATGTGTCCCTTGCGTAACACCTCATCTATTATACGCAAAACAACAGATGGACCCTACCAACAGAGTACTGATGCACAGAGATTTAAGAGAAACCAGGTTTCAAATAAATCTTCCCTGAAGGACGGCCTAACCTTTTGGGACACGACCAACTCGGCCATCCTTTGTGTGGTCCCGTCGCAAAGGGCCTCATCATGGAGAGTACATACACTAGGGGCCATTCATTCGTATTCAATCGACCGACATTCAACCATGGGGTTCCCTATTTTCCGAGTTCCTGCTGTACCACTTCGAGACATGCTCAGGATGATGGAGTTTTCCGATTTGTAAGTTTTTTTTTTGGTTTTAGTTCGGAGTTTTTTCATCTCGAAAGTGTTGAGTTTGTGAACTCTATACTTATTGATTTTTCGAACGCTCTCCACTAAGACGGCACTTGAATTCCGACAGTATATTTGACAATAAGAAAGTCAATTGATTTTCGTAGTGAGACCCAAAAAGCAAAAAAAAAATTCAGAATCAGCATATCTCTCTGCTCTCAACGGTGTCATAATGCTACAAAGTGGAACCTATACAAGTTAAAAGACTGGGAAATATGGGTGGTAGCAGATTGGAATTTCGAGATAATTCTTCGAAAAGGAGAAGAAAGACGTGTGATATTGCGAGTTTCGTTTGGAAAATCTTTGTCCGAAAGGCAAAATTTAGGAGCAAATGTTGAATCGTGTCGAATTGGGAACACCTTGTTCCGCATTGCAATCACCCAAGGATACCTAACTTCCTATTGGCCTACTGCTCGAATCGGGATGTTCGAATGTGGGAAATATGTGGCGGATCTATTTCAAAAGGAAATTCATACGGTTCAATTTAACCACAAGTCAACATGGCTGATGGAATTACCCTCCTACATTCCACAGCTATCCATCTCAAAAGTTGTCTTCGATTTTTTTACACTCCGTGATGAGCAAATGAGTTCAGTGCTTCGTGTTTTGGAACAGTGCTCCGCGGAACACTTGGAGATTCATGGATATTTTGTTAACGGTTGGTCATCCCACCTCAATTTTTTACGGTATTAACAAATTTGTTTGTTTTCAGCTCCTCGTCTCATCCGTTACGGAAATTTTCGCACTTTTTGTGCCATGGACACATGGATGACAGTAAGGCATGTGACGACTTTGAAGTGTTCGCACATCTCACTTCCTGTCTCTTTGTGGAATTGCGTGCATGTGAACAAATTCCTTCGACGCTGGATCCACAGAGGAATGCCGAAGTTGGAGTACTTCGATGTTTATATATTATATGATATTCATATAGAAGATATACTAGACGGACTCGATCAATTTGTGCTGAGCAAATCCAGCGTGAGAGACAGAGGAAACGATAACGAATGGTGTACATTTCACCAGCTGCAGATCAGAAGCAAGAATGGATCAATTGCTTCGATTGATGTGAATACTTCAGAGAAAGTGTTCCGAATGATCGTTAAATAAATGTTTTTTTTTCTTGAATAAATATTGTGGGTATTCATTCAAATTTGGTTCAAAAACAGTAACCAAACTATCTTATGATTTTGAGAAAAGAAGCTTCTAGGTTCTCTTTCATCGAATGGAAGCAGGTCGGTTTTTAAACAGTTTTCCGTAAAAACTAACGTATAGTCTGATCTGCCTAAAATCTAGATATCTGCCTGAAAAATATATGGTACTGTATTGGAGAGGCACTGCTAGCCGGGCTGTGCAAAAAGTTTTCGAAAAATTTATTTTTTTTTTCGGTTTTTCCGGTCATTTTCCACCTTTTTAACCGAAAAATGTTTTCGGCAAAAAATGCTTCGCTTTTGTTCCGAAAAAATATTTCGGAGAGAACCGAAAAAAATTTCGAAAAAAACTTTAAAAAACATGTTTTTACCGCCTTTTCACTCATTTTTCATCGAAAAAACGAAACAATTCGGAAAAAAATTGAAAAATTCCGAAACATTTCGAAAAATCATTCTTCGATTTTTTCCGCCCTGAAAAATTCGAAAAAAAAGGTTTTCGATTTTTTTCGTAACTCTTTTTTCACAGCCCCGCTGCTAACACTGTACTGAAAGACCTTGGGACGATGACAAAAAATCATAAAGTTCATCAAGAAATTGTATGCAGAAAAATTAGTCAATTGCATCATATTGTCCTCTCTCACATTTCGTCAAATGATCTGTCTCAAGAGTATCTAGATTGAACTACTCAATAATCCTATTGTTCAGTTCACAGAGTAGTGATACCTCTTAGGGTTCCGAAAGAATTTCTTTTGGGAACCGTTTCCCTGGGCGTTTTCCCCGTGGTTTCCCTCTGTTTTTTTTCAGAAGACAGATGGTGTTACCTATTTCCTAACAGGTCTATCACAATAAAAGGTGCCGCTTGCATAACGAATCGCTTAGTATAGGTTAATCAACATATGAACCCGTCAGGCAAAGGGTGTTTGTTGCACAGGGAGATAAGGAAAAGGGGTAACCGTTCAAATACATGGATATACTTGGCATATGGTATGAAGCAAAAGGAGATTCGGAAAAAAAAGAGGATATTGTGGGAAAGCTGAGTAAAGCTAACAGTGTCAGAGTACTTATTAGCTAACAGTTGGTCGAATAGCAAGTTCAAAAAAAAAGGACTCACCTTTCATACATCTATTCCGTTCATTGATCAAATCGCTGGTGCCCCAACATCCCCGATTCGGAATCATGAAAAATTATGGTTTTGGTCTCAATCCTTTTTTCAACTCATTTTTCATTCTTCCTTCCCGTTTCTTGATCAAATCCCACGGTGTTCCAACATCCACGATTCTGAAAAAATAAAAATCTTGATGTTGATTCCAATCCTCCTTTTTTTCTGCGAGCAATAATTATCTCTACATCATCACCATGCCCTCACTCTGTTTCTCTTTTAAGCCACCTGCCCGTCGCCCTCTCTGCTTCCTCCCACCCCTACAATTCGTCTCATTTTTTTCAAAAGTATCGATTTTCCGAAAATTGAAAAAATGGAGAACATCGTTCGCACCTACGATATTCCCGTCGATACTCACTGGTTAAAACTGGTGGTGGACTACAATAATGATACTAGAGAACGGAGAATATTCATTGATGATCAGGTATGCTTGCTTTCAAAGTCTAAATCATGTTAATTATTCTTCAGTTATTTCTGGAGATCGCGGGCAAATCAAGTTTTTATGTGGAAGAAGATGTAAGCCAGACATAAATACAAGAAATATTAATCAAGTTAATAATTACAGTACTTTATCCCGGAGCTCCACAACAAAAAGATTACAATTGGATTTCGAAAAGTCGAAAAGGAGTTTATGTGCAAAATAACGGTAGGTGGTTAAAAAGTGGTTAATGAATTGAAAAACTTGTTTTAGATCGATGGAAAAACTTTGAAACAAGTAAGAGTGCAGAGTAAACAGAAATTCGATTTCTGGAAGGTCGACGTATACGGTGACGGCGTCAAAGCTCTTATGATCTATGGTAAGAACTTATACTTTGATTAAAAAATAGCAAAGTGTGATTCCAGAAGTGGGGAACAACATGTTAAAGTGTCTGGCTCGCAGTTTTGAGGTTTGTTAACTCAAAAAAAATTAATTCTAAAAATAAACAATTTTAGATTCCGGAGGCTCCTTGTTCTTTCAATTTCAAGATCAATGACACAAATTTCGTGCTAAAAGTCACGCCTGAAACTCCGTAAGTGACATTCACACTAGTTGGGTGGTTATTGAGAAAATTCAGCAAACGCGCTCTATTGATGACGCCGTCCGTCAACTTGAAAAAGCTAGGCCATGGCGGACGGTGTCATCGATGGGGCGCGTATTCGTCTGTTATATAATAATAACAATCAAGCAATTTCAGACAATCGGACAAAACAGAGCTGACAATGAACGGAGTCGTAATCGACCACTTCAAGGGGAGAGATGGAGAATAAACACAAAAACAGTATTCATGTTATAATTTTTACGGGTTGTAGTTGTTCCTACCTATTTTCTTGTATTCTAAGTTTTGTTTTACTGTTTTACCTCTTTCGAAATATTATTTAATTAAGTTCTTTGAAACAATAAATTGATAATTGATCCAAAAGATGTGTTGGGCAGTAGGAAGAAACAAGTTCCGTTCAGTTCAGTAACAGACCCATCGCATAAAATTCAGAGGAAACGAACTGGGAAAAAAGGAAAAAAACTCTAGATTTCGCTCACATAGTGCTCACTATAAACATACACTTCTTCTGTGTTTTACTACGCCAACTCCATGATAAACGTCTTGAAAAAAAATAAACAAATTTACTCAAAAATGGTTTTTTTCTGTTAGTGACCCCTTTTTCAGAAAAAAGAAAATTTTACGATCGAACGACTATTTTTGATCTCTAGAATATTTAGGAGCCGGTAATCCAAAAATAAGCTTAGCAAGTTAGTGACACTAACCTTCATCAACCTTTGCTGTTGTCCAGATTTCAAGCAGCTTCAGGCCCAATTGATACTCTCGTTCGCTTTGCACACTGCTTCAAGTCGTGATGTCCTGAAAAGAAGCTATATACTGAAACATTTATGGCAACGATGTTGTAAACAGTCATAAGTAAGAACTCAGCAACGGAGTAAAGAAAAATAATCAGAGAGAAAACTAGGAAAAAAGAGAAAACTAGGAAAAAGAGAAATCCTAGGAAAAGGGATGGCAAAGGGCGAAATTTAAAAAGTACATACACTATGGCAATTGCCCAGCATTGCAAGGACCTATAGGAAAGGACAAGTGTTGGGAGGGAGAAGTGAGCAGGGTTTTTCCTCGGTAACAAGGTAATGAAAATAGAAAGGATATAAGGAAATACTAGAGTGTGTTTCATCAAATTAAATGAACAGATTGGGAATAAGGTTGGGAGGATTTGAAAGGCGGAGTGACTGTTAAAATGAATTAGCGTTTTGAGCGCAAACTGCACTGGAAGTGGCAGAAATACTTATCAAACTTTGACAGGTTGTTACATTCCAATCGCTGATGTGGACGGACCTTAAAAGAATATTTAAGGAATCAGGTCAACTCGGAAAACTCTGATCCAACTTGATTGGCTTTTCAGGACTGCAAGGAATAACAATGGCCCTACAGTTTTGATAGTTAATTGAATACGATCTATGCTTCTAAGAACGTGCATAAATCACAAGAAATACAGTAGGTTTTTATAGACATCTCCATCAATTTTCTGAACTTCTACCCCTATATAATTATAGAACGTCAGCGCCGCTATAACTTCTCTCTTGGGCCCGACCACTACTCGCGCCCACTTGCAGCCTCACTCGCTACTTTTTGAATTTTTCTGAATACTAAAAAACGATGTCTATCAGCTTTTATGACATCCCACTAAAAAACCACTGGACCACTATGACAGTGGAACATGATAGAAAAGAGAAAAAGTTTGTTGTGACAACAAACAAGACTGTAAGTAGTTGTTGTAAACAACAATAGTTCAGTTAATTGTTTCAGGATAAAGTACTTATGAATGAAAATACGAATGAAAGGAAACATACGATGGTAAGTTGATTTGTTGTTTGTTTTTAAAGACTTTGAAAAGGGGGGCTCTCGCCAAAGAACTAAACTAGAGGGTGCGCACTATTTTCAGAGCTTATAAAATCAGAAGTTGAGGTCTTATTGATCTGAGAATCAACCGTAAGATTGTTGGTATGCTTTAAAACATGTATTGATAATATTGAGGAAATAAACAATTGACTGGGAAAAAACCTAATTAAAACAAAGGAATACTTTCAAATAATTATATGGGTCACCGAAAAAATTCATGTGCCTTTAAGAAACGACTAGTCATTTTTACTTCAGATCGGGCATTACGCAGGAGAAAAGTATCTGAGAACGATGGTCTACACAGAACTGGTTAAGTCGGGTTTTCATATTGTACGGGTGAGCGTTTTTTTTTTTTTTGAATAATTTCAATCAACTCATTTTTGATTTCCAGGTCGAAGATGTAGATCAAACGGGTAAAACAATTGGAGAGTGTCTCCATCTTGCTAAACGCCAAGCAGATTTTGTCAGTGGTCACATAACCTGGGAGACAAAATTCGGAAATGAAAAGAAGAGAATTGTTCTTGGTATGTTTTACAAAGAGTTTTTTTTAATTAACAGAAAAAAACTTATTTTGTAGATCTGGAAACTAAAGAAGTGTTCTTTGAAGATGAAAAGGTTACCGTGGTGAGTTTGTTTTTTTCCACTTTCAAAAATAATAATTGAAATTTAGGCTCTGGCCGGAGGAGTCACGGTTTTCACTGTTGAAGGACAAAAAATTCGAATAGAAGGAAAAGGTGACGAATGGCAGTTGGAGGTGAACAATAGTCGTGTGGACCAATTTAAGCCACGAAATGGCCCAAATTAATAGTTCTGCCCTTCTTTCCCGATCAACATTCAACATCTCAAATATACTTCCTGAAGTCCCTCGATCTTCCAGTCATTCTTCTCATCCAACTTTCAAAAGTTTAGCATAGTTCAAAATTCATAACATGTAGCAGAAGTTTTCGATCAGTGCCAATTTCGCCCCCGGAAATTTGAGTCCCTAACTCATTTTTCCAGTCTTTTCATCTCTCCTCGCACAGTTCAGCGAAATTAACGCGAGACGCGCAAAGCGGCTCACAAATAGCTTAAACAATTCTCTATGATTTTTTTATTTACTACATGATCAGGTGAATTTGAACACGCTGAGTCCAAAAAAAAATAGTTTCGATAGGGCTTAATGTTGAAAACATCGAATTTCAGTTAATTTTTATTACGAATATGACATTATCTTACATTATCTCAAAAACTAAGTAATAAATCCCAAATTTTTCAGACTCAGCGTGTTCAAATACATCTTTTCATGACATAAAACAAAAAAAAAATCATAGAAAATTCGGTTGTTTCTTAGATGTTCCGCACCCGTGTCGATTTCGCCGGGCTGTGACCTAAATATAAGTACCTACGCTCCCCCAACTAAATACCTAATTTCTTCCCAACTGTGCTCTCATCATCATTCACGGTCCCGCTCCTAGTTCCTAGTGATATAAATATGTCTTTGAAAATGTTCCTTTGATCTATTCAACCCATCCAATTGTTCCCTTTCCTAAGCTTCCATTACTTAATTCATCATCAGTTCTACGGTAGTTTCTAGACATACACTTTTCTTCTATTTATGTAACTCAAAGTTGTGTTTTGTTATTTATTGCGAAATAATTTTATCAAGACATCATTTGAATGAAATGTTATGTTGCTCAGGTTTCTTGGTGAATGTCATAGATACGAAAAGGTTGAGCGATGGTGAATGGCGCTGCCTTGGAGAGGCTTGGATCAAGATCGGACGCTGCGTAAGTCTTCGACTTTTGATCAACTACCGTACTCTTCTCTTTATCTAGTCTGCTCTCCATGATCTGTTCATTGCTCATTATATCAAAACTCATGACTGATATGCCATTTCTAACTCTCAGAAGGGCTTAATTAACCTGTGAAAAACAAGTGAAAACTCGTGATCGAGGTGATGTTATGGAGATGATGTTACGAAGGAAAAAATGAGGAGAAAATGGAGATGGGGGACTGACAAAAACTGGAATGAGAAGAAAAAGGTAGGTGCAACTCTGGGCGAGGGTGCGTGCTCTCTTAGAGACCACCTTCCAAGCAAAAAATCCCACCACAGAAACACTCCGCAACGCATCCCTATAGCAGGTATCCGAGAAACAAAATGGCAGATGGTCCCTTCCACGCCTACTACCTGCTGCACGATTCATCAAAGGAGGAGGCCGTTTAGGCAAGGTGTCTCTCATCCTCTATTATAGGCTTAGATCTCGGCTAGAGAGATGGCACACAGGGAGACGGGGGTTTAGGAGACATCCATCCGGCTTCATGCAACATACGGACCCGATTGGCAGGGGGATAGACAGGGAGACGAGAATAGGAGTGGGGAAGAGATCCCGTAACGACAGATGGAAAAGAAGGGGGCCTTGTGCACAGAGTATCTATACTTTAGCGTACCTGATAAAGCGCTAAGCACCGGAATCAGCTGACTCGTTGTTGGCAAGGTTATTGGTAAAATTGATGTGCACACGGAGCTTTCTTCTAAAATATTAAACTATAACAGAGAGACGTGTTGTAAAAGAGGTCAAGAAAAATGAGCAAGATAGAGCTCGAATCTTCCTTATGGCCGTGATGGAAACTGTAATTCGTTGAGACACTTTTCATGTAAACAACCTCTGCGCCTTTTAAAAAAATTCCGCTGCTTACTGTATCTTCATGCCTGTTTTGCATTTTTACAGCTCGACTAAACAATGGGTAAACATTCACCTCCATAAACATAAAAACCTTGGTGAAAATAAATGAAATCATATGAGGGTCACTAAATAACTCATGTTCTTCTTTAGAGGCCTCCTGCATATACACACAAAACACTAAAAGCTTACGGTGGTAACGCCTACGAGTAGAAAATGCTTTAGTGGAAACCACCTGAAGTTTAATAATAATTAGAGTGTAAGCTGCCGCTGGGGCAACTATGGATAGGGAATGACACGATCGATAATTTATCCAGGCAACGAAAAAAATTATCACAAATGTTTTATGAGGATCTGTCTGGCTATCTACTTGCTTTGCAGTAAAGCCACATGGAAAACTACTGGAAAATTTTGCTATTGTTTTACTTCAGAGTGCTAGATTCATACAAAGCTGAAAACCAACAATCTCAAATGCTGAAATTTTTGCTCATTCGAACGAGTCAGTCTTGGCTAGAAGCTGAAAGAGTGCATATTCCAAGAAATGCTCATTCTCTGTTAAGTGACAGCTTCTAGAAAATGTTCCTATTTTAAAGGCGCGACTATTATATAAACTATTATCACAATACAAGGGGAATGGTCTTACAATTAGCTGTTCAGTGGTACTCTTCACTATATACTAGTCCACTTTCATAGGTGACGGGTCCTATACCGTACCATCATTGGTAACAACGAAGGTCTGTAGAATTTGACAGAATGTTCAGGTGAACTGCTGGCGTAAAATCAAACACACTACTCATTTTGAAATAACAACCTTGAACACTTTGTAAAGGTGTTGAAATCGAGGTTGACTAGCAGAAGTCAAATGATAATGGAAGGCAACAATTTCATTTTGAATGAAAGTATAATGTCGAAAAATACATTTAGCTTTTAAAGTGTATCAAAATGATTCATGTGAAGTCAAATTGAAGGAAAAAAAACTCTGTAAAGTTTCCTCGATTACGAAAACTAGGAAAGCCCTTTATGATACTTTAGGCACATCCTTACGCAGGATCGGTTCTCGAAAACAAAAGCTATGACTGGAGTGTTAGTCCTGAAAAAACGGCCTTTTCTTAGCATTGATAAAACAAAAAATTAGCATCGATAAGACTGAAAAAACATACCGTACTTCGTAATAAAAACAACTAAAAAAATTGTTTTACGAGCGGCTAATGTCATTTTTTTAATGATTCTCATCCTTTCATTAAGTATCTTACTAGCTAGTACTGTATCCTTGCCAGATGCCTCATTATTTAGTTCGTCTAACAAGAACCTGAATATTTAAATACCTGCGTAATACACCACAGCTTAAAAATTACAAAACCTTCGGAATAAAATTATGGAAAGTGCATCTGTCTTTTATAGAATTTCTTCAAAAGTGTAGCCTTTAATGAAATGGGAAATCATTTGAAGCGATTGTTAAATGAGCTCAAATTTGGAGTTTGGGGCACTGTGAACAGACGAATGAACAAGCGGAGGAAAGGCTACAGGGAAACAGAGTGCATCCGCGTAACAGGTAGAACTCTCTCTATGGAAACCATATGACAGTTGTAATAAACTGGAGGCAAAGTGCTTCTCCAGTAATTGTAGGTGTCAGATAACGGGTGGGCGGAGGAAACTAATGGAAACTAGAAGGAGAGGACAAATACATCAAGAAGAATATAAAATATATTACAGGTAAAGTATCTAGCAGTGTAGCGTTGTACAAAAGTTTGTCTCCCAAAAAATCGGACCCCTTACCGGGCCTGATTCAGCTCGTTTGACCCGATTGGGGCTTATCAGACCTGTTTCAGCCTAATTAAGCTTAGGAGCGGGTTTAGGTTGATGCGACTTGGTTCACCTCTCATTCAGCAAGTTCTAATACATGGGCATACAATCTATACAGAAAAAAAGAGAAAAAACGCTATAATTGATCAATGCGGGTGAACAGTTACATGAATAGTTCCAAAAAAGTCGAGATCTACCGAAGAAAATATAGGTTCAGTGGAGCGCGTTCGCCTATCACATGAGCTAAGCCCGTAGCCACAGCAACGCAGCTGCGAAGGGGCGTGGCTAACTGAGTCTAAATCCCCATGGTTGCCCAAAGTTTGACGCGCTAGGCGACTGCAACGCGACCGCGACGCGCCCGACCCGAAACATCCCGATTCTGTGGAAACAACATTCAGAAAACTGGTTTATTCACCAAAAATATAAAATTATGGCAATTCATGGTCAAAAAATCTCAAAACTCGTACAAATTTCAAAACGGAATCATCAATCATTACTACTACTTCAACACCAACTTCGTCTCCTTTGGCACACCAAATCTCTCCTTATGCTCATCGAACAACTCGGTCAACTTCATGATATAGATCGAGTGAAGCTCATCGATTTGCTCTTTCGTCGGATTCTCCACCTTCTCCACTTGAATTGGCGCGCCGACGACCGTATCGATTGGTTTACGGAACGGAAGATATCCGAAAGTGAGTTGAAGGAATCCGCGACCATGGAAGATTGGATACGAGATTCCAAAGATTCGTTTCGACCACTCTTGGAAGTTGCGGAGTTTCGAGCCGACTGGGTTGTCCATCTGCTCGAAGACATCATTCTCACCGAACGAGTAGACTGGCACCAGATGGGCTCCAGTCAGAAGAGCCTCTCGGATGAATCCTTTCCGGGATGCCAGAGTGAGCACATGGTATCCGGGATGAGCATCGAGAGCCTCCTCAGCTCCACCAACTACCAACACCACCGCCCGTCCTTTTTCGCCGCTTTTGTCGAGCACGTATTCGATGGATTCACGAGAACAATCGATCAATCCGGTGAGGAGGAGAAGCTCGCGACGGATTGCCATCTGTAAAAAGCGAATTTGGTCTGGAAGGGTCTCCTTCAACGGTACAAACCTTAAAATTCAACGCCAACGTGCACAAATTCCACCTGATGTTCGGAAACTTCTCATAGATTCCTGTTCCGTTTGTGGCAAAGTTTGCCCAGGCGGCCATCGCGATAATTCCATGCGGGTGACATCCGATGAGGTAGTTTACGTCCGGCGAGAGTTCCGCGGTTTTGTGCAAATGGATTGGGAAGTATTGGGCGAACCAGTCGTTGACACGCCATCTGGAAATGGGGAATTTGAGGAAGATAAGAGAAAAACGACCCTGAGAATTATTAGATTAGGCCTAGAACATCCCGAAACGGGGTTACAGCCATGAAAATTGGTCCTAAACCCATCGAAATATGCCAAACCAGCTCAAAACAGATTGAAAACCACTGAATCAGTGTTGGAAAAGCTCAAAACGGCACTAAACTTCTTGAAATGACCTAGACTAGTTGTGAAAATGGTCCGAAACTCAGAAAATCCGTCGAAAACCGTCGAAGCGACTCAAACATCATCAGTTAGTTACTGAATCTGTCTGAAAGACGTCACTTTGGTCTTAAACAACCTGACACAACCCAAACCATTCATTCGATGGCCTGAAATTGCCTAAATTCCCATCACATCAGACTTGGGATCGCCCTAAATCACCCAAAATCACTCTAAACTGACTCAGACTTGACGTGAAAGGCCTAAACTTGATTGAAACCGGCTGCGAACGCCCAAAACGGTGTAGAACTCTCGGATTAGGCTTAAAAGCGGCCGACACGGACTAAAATCTATCAAAATTCAGTGAAAACAACCCAAGACTGGTCACAAACTTTGAAAATAGGATCAGAACTGTCTAGAATACCCAAAAATCTATGAGGATAGCCCAAACCCGCTCAAACCACATACCTTCTAACCCATTCACTTGCGTATCCACCGCGCTTTGGCGAATTGATGTCGTAGAGGTACCAGCACGCGTAGATCGCCAGAAGATGCCATTGGAATGTGAAGAGCTGGAAATTTAGATGGATTCATTGACTTTTTTTGGGGGTTGAAGTTTTTTTTCTATGTGGCTTCAAGGCTATCTCGTAACCGACCGACGCTTAGTAAGCTGATTAGAGTAGGACAGATATTCTTGTCATAAACCAACTTTTTTCACGAATCTCAATTTTTCATCAGTTTTTTCGTAAGAAAAACCCCCAAACCAGCTGTAAAATCAGCAAAAACTCACCAAAAAGAAGGGTAAAATGGTGACAAACAAGCCGAGCGGGTAGGTGAGAATGAAGTGATAAACGACACCGAGATACGTTTTTTTTCGCTGCAACGACGAGAATATGTCGACCCATTCGACGCCGAGGAATTGCGGCATTTCTGGAATAAAAACAGAATATTCTGAGAAGATAATTTGTTGTGGAAAAATTATACAAGAAATCGATGAAAAATCGTAACAAAAAAATTTTCATAGCACGTTGATACCTGCTAATACTACTGAATTCTTAACCGTTTCAAACCCCAAAATAAACAAAAAATTCGTGAAAAGCAGGTCAAAAAAAGCAATTAGAAGCGCCAAAACACCGGTTAAAAAGCCAGGAAATTTGTGATAAATAGCCGAGTACGTGATGAATGTAGAACACTGGAGGTAATAGAGAAAAAGAAATCGGGAGAAATGATCAGAGTACATTGAAGAAGAAAGTACACACACAGTGTAACACTGAAGAGAACAACAATAGATAAGAAAGAAAACGAGTTGAAAAGGAAGAGGCCGAGAAGAAAGAGGAGAGGAAAGGTTCAAAGAAACATTTGGAGAAGGGGGTACAATGTACTCTTACTACAGTGTGACTACATTTGATCTACCTCTTGGGTGTAGTCTTCATGTGGAGGGTGGTAGGGAAAGTGATGGGTCTAGGAAGGAGTGACAGTATTGGGATAATTATGGCTTGGGAACCATAGAAGCCTCGAAGGAGGACCTTGAATTAAAAAATTTTGCCCTTAGGCACAGGATTACCGTGAATCCTGTAAATTTAGGCATATTGTATGTTCACAGCGCCGTATCTCCGTTGTCTTTAAAGCTATCGAAAAGTTTTCAACTGGTAAAATCTTTAAAATTTTTTGTTTAACATTTTTTTAGTTAATAACTTTTTGATAGCTTCAAAGGCAACAGAGATATGCTGCTCTGAACATTCAGTGTGAGTAAAATCAGGATTTAGGGTGTCCACTGTCTGGATTCTAACCACTTGGCTACCAGCAGAGCTACCCATCAAGACACAAGCTGTTCTGAGCAATAGGTTAGTTTCAAGAGTCGAAGGATAGAGTTTCAGAATCAAATTGCTGAAAATAACTTATTCTGAGCAATCGAGAGAAAGTATACGAACACTTACGTTTTCCAGTTGATTTTAGCGGATGTGAGCTGACTTTGAACGTCTGCCACACAGCTAAAAAAATTTCTATGGTTTAAAAAATTTTTGGATGTATCAAGCATCACCCAAACTACAGTTTTCTAGTTGACAACTTTTTTTGTGCAACCACTTTCCCGGCAGGTAGAGCTCGCTCCATGAAGAAATCTGGATATCGTCTAATTTTTTATAGAAAACGGGCTCTATCTTCCGTGAGAGTGGTTGTACAAAAAAGTTGTCAACTACAAAAATGAAGTTCGAGATATTTTTGATACACCCAAAATTTTTAATAGCTGTAGAAACATTTTTGACTGTTTGGCGCATGCTCAAAGTCAGCTAAAATCAACTGAAAACGGGGGGTGTTCGTATATTTTTGCACGGTACTGTAACTCGGCTCAAACTCAATACTTTTCAGTTAAGTGGCAACCATAAAGTCAGCTTTTTACGATTTTTTTCACGAACGGGCACCACAGGCGTCCGAACCCCTCCGGACTTTGTACCCTTCCGTCTCCCAACCCAACTGGTCCTCTCCGTCATCACTTTTCTCAATCAACACTTGCCTCCCCTCCTGTCAAGACTACAACTACCTTGTAGTGTGGGTCTCTCTATCTGTCTAGTGATGATGTGATCTGTTCTCTATCATCCGCCGTCATCACTATCTTTTTCATTGTAATGTCTAATGGCTGGGTTTGGTCACTAGTTCATGTTGATTATTTTTGGATGAAAATAGGTTTATTTTGATTGTTTTTTTTTTTGTATTAAAATGGAGTTTTATCAATTGAATAAACATCTTAATTTACAGTGAAAAAAGAGGTTAGTTAAGAAATCCTTCAAACATAATTTTTTTAACCTCATTTTTTAAGTTTTGAGCTAATTTTCATTTCCATAACCAAATTTTCCAATTAAACAATTTTTTGATGATGATTTCTGACATAAATTTTGTTTGCACGTACTCCTCCCCCACCTAGTTCCACATATTCGATGACAAGGAAGTTTTTAATTCCGTAATCAATCAAAGATAAATATTCTTATCAGGTATCAGTTCTAGACTGTTTCAGACTTTTTTCCCAGTTTTATTTTCATTTTTCCGTTTCCCTGTCTACTAGAGTAGAGGTTTTCGATGCCGGCATTTTGAGCTTGTAAATCTCAGCTGGGGTTTAGTTATCAAAAAATTGTCAACTGAGAAAATACTTATTTTTCAATTTTACACAAGTTTTCAGTTGATGACTTTTTTGTACGGCTTACCAGAACCGAAAAACACTCGTTTTTATGTATCACTTCACTTAAAAATGAACTTTTTTGTGTATCTTTTTCAAAACCGAAATATCTCCTTTGTGGTTTGAATAATCTAA
Organism: Caenorhabditis brenneri; assembly: GCA_000143925.2. Taxonomy (NCBI): domain Eukaryota; kingdom Metazoa; phylum Nematoda; class Chromadorea; order Rhabditida; family Rhabditidae; genus Caenorhabditis; species Caenorhabditis brenneri. The sequence continues at coordinate 138,761 of GL379817.1, read as the reverse complement.
AAACGTTCAACTAATAAAATGTTTATTTTTAAATTCTACACAAATTTTTAGTTGATCACTTTTTTGTATTACTTACCGCAACCGAAGTACATCCATTTCAATTTGGACCCATCTTCTTTGTGGCTTCTTTGTTTGTCCCGCAATGATCCCCAAAATATCCTTTTCCAGGCCCAACAAAATGCCCCAATTCCTAGGAATCGAATGGATTGACATATTTTCCTCCGTAGAACGAAAGAAAACGTATTTGGGGATGGTTGCACATGCAACACTGACTTATCCCATTGGAAATATGCTGTTGGTGGTGCCGTTGTTTTTGGTAAGCATATTTTAAGCTCAAAATAACCCTGGACCACAAATTTTGGGCCTATTTTTTCAATTTTTCGAAATTCGCGGCAATTTTCCGGGCCGGGCGGACCGGACGGGCCGGTGAAATTCGTCCGGCCCGGCCCGTAACAAGTATGAAAAATGTAACGAAATGGCTCTGTCAAAACTCAAAAAAATTCCACCGGACCAATATTGTTCTGAGCACGAAATTCAGAAATTCTGTGATTCCATAGCCAACTTCCTGAACTTTTTTATTCTGAGCAATCGCCTCAAACTCATTCATTCTCATTTCCAGCTCTTCCCCTTCCACTGGTTCCTTCTAGTCCTTCTCTACATTGCCTTGGTCTACTACGACCGTAAAACCCCCTCAAGAGGTGGTTACGGTCTAGATTTCATCCGAAAATGGAAGATCAATCAATGGTATGCAGGATATTTTCCAGCAAAGGTTCACAAAACCGCTGAACTTCCCAAAGATAAAAATTACATCCTTGCTTATCACCCTCACGGAATAATTTCGATGGGTGGCTGGGTGAATTTCGCGTCTAACGGGTCAGGAATCATGGAAATGTACCCTGGAATCACTTTCAATCTATGCACCTTGGGAATGAATTTCAAAATCCCAATTCGTCGTGAAATCCTGCTCCTCTTCGGATGTATTGATTGCTCCAAGGAATCCATTGAGTACGCGTTGGGCCCGAAGAATAAGGGTAGAGCCATAGTTCTGGTGATTGGTGGAGCCGCGGAGTCTCTAGATGCTCATCCAGGACGTCACGAGTTGACATTGATAAATCGGAAGGGATTTGTAAGGGAGGCTCTGCTGACAGGAGCACAACTGGTGCCAGTGTACTCGTTTGGAGAGAACGATGTTTTTGAGCAGGTGGGTTTTTTTTCTTGAAGGCGCCAAATCCTCAAAATTCTAAATTCCAGGCCGCTAATCCACCGGGCTCGCGTCTCCGAAAATGGCAAGAAGCGCTCAAGAAATCCATGGGGATATCCCTTCCAGTTGTCAAGGCGCGTGGCTTCCTACAGTACTCCATTGGATGGCTCCCGTTTAGAAGACCCATTAACACAGTAATCGGAGCCCCAATCCACGTGAAGAAGACGGAGAATCCGACAAAAGAGCAGATAAATGAGCTGCATGAGGAGTATGTGAAGAGGTTGACCGAGTTGTTCGAGGAGCACAAGGAGAGGTTCGGTGTGAGCAAGGAGACAAAGTTGACGTTGAAATAAAGGGTTTTGTAAAAATTGAAAAATAAAATAAAATTGTTCTGATATTCGATCACTTTTTTCTGCATCTGTACTTCCCGGAGAAGGAGGCTGCCGCTCCTCTTCCTTTTGTTACGCCCTCTGCTTGTCAGCTGCGTTGGGCGCGAGTGGTCTAGTGGATATCGCTGCTGTTTTGGAAAAGTTGACCGCGGGTTCAACCCCCACTGGAGTCAAATCTTTTTTTCTTTTTTTTTATAGTGCCAGGATAATTTCAGTTGGCGAACAAAACAATTTTATTCATTCGAAAATAAAAACGGAGCCATGAATCCGTTCGACTGTCTCCTAAAACCATTCTTCAGATTCACTCAGCGAACCTCGACATTCTCTTACTTCTTGAAAATATCTTTCACGCCAATATCTCACACTTGCCGTCTCCTCAAATGGCCCTCTATCCTCTCTTCTACGCTTATCCTTCAGCTCTTTCTCGTACAATCTACCGCGCCTCTCCTCTTCCGTTTCCCTCCGAATCTTCTTCATATCCGGCTCCGGCTCATTCTGATCCGTTATCTCTATTCCTCTTCCTGCCAGAGCTCTCTCCTGTCTCCGGTATTCATTGAAATCTCGTCCATTATACGGTTTGAATTGGGCGGTTGGTGTCCATGCCATACGAGTTTTGTAGACAAATTTGTAGCGGACAATTTGAGCGATTGCCAACACCCCAACGACGGCAAGAGTGGATTTAGCGACTCGAAATCCGTTGGAGTAGATTTCAAATAAAATCATCCCGGAGAAAATCCCAATCAGCACATATCGATAGTAGAATCTCAAGCGCTTACGGTGTTGATACAGTAGGGCTCGGTGTCGTTTGTTGAACGTCTGAAAAGTTTATATTTGCCTTAAAGGTGCACGTCAGGGCTTATTGTCAAAAAAAATTTTTTTCAGTTTCTTCAATCATTCACGGTGAGTTTTTTTGTACGTGTTTTCAAAAGGTTTCATTCGCGGGTTCTGTCTTACTGTAGGGTCGCATGCTAACTGCGGCGCGACTCAGCGATACGTAGGCTGAAAACATGGTGCGCGCTCCTTCGGCTTAAGCGCGGCTTACTGTCAGAATTTAAAGACGCAATATGAAATTTGTGTAAGCCCGTGTGAGATTGAGCGTAGAAACCGAGAAAAAATTGGACGCACGAAATAATTCACCGTGATCATTTTCCAAAAAAATTTTCGGCGAAACGTTTTTCGCTTTTTTTTTATCGAAAAATGTTTTCGGAGAGAAATTTTTCTCGGAAAAAATCGAAAAAAAATTCGAAAAACCCGGTTTTTTAGTTGTATAAATTTTATGTTTTCACCGCCTTTTCATCCATTTTTTCCTGAAAAAAACCAAAACTTTCGAAAAAAAAATTGAAAATCACGAAAAATCATTTTTCGTTTTTCGGATCAAATTTTTATTTCGCACAGCTCTAATTCAGATGCACCTTCAATGTAACTGAAGCTACACTCACCATAATAATCGTAAAGAATCGCTTAAAATGAAAAACTCCAAATGTGAAAATCTGAACAAAAACGACATATGGAGCGAGGAGGAACGGGAGTTGGCGATGGTCCTGAAACAAAATTCTTGAGCTCAAAATAGCATGCGCCTTTAACTCACATTGAGATAAAAATGTATGAATAAAACGAATGAGCAATGAAAAACCAAAGAAACGTATCGAATCAAAAAATCCGGGAGACGGGCGGTGCTTTTGAAAATTCGATATACGGTGGCAATGGATCCCTCTGCCATCAGCATCTGGAACAAACCAAAAATTGTTTTTTGGTATCTTAAAGGGACATACTAAACTCGAAAATTCCCAAGAGCAAAAGAGCATCATGAAAACGAGCATGAGCAGTTTGTGAGACATGTTTTGAAAGAAGAACACATAGAGAAATTCATAGACCTGCACATCACTGTAGACTAGGATTCCTGGAAAAAAAATTTATTGCCTTATCGCCTTAGGGGGGCTCACTAAAATCATCCACTGTCAACTGTCTCTTCTCAGTTCTCATCATCCAAATCGACGCGCCAACCATTGTCGCCATTCCGAACAACGTGCTAAAGAGCATCAGGAAAAACAGTCCTCCGATTTTGGCTCGGATTAGGTCGATGAATAATCGATTCGAGAATTTGTTAGCCGAGCCAATACCCAGGTAGCTTGCGTCCACAGTTCCGAATATAATTAGGCTCTGTAACCAGAAATTTTTGGGGTTCATGGAAAAAAGGCGGAAAGCTGAATCAGAACTCTTCCATATCTCAAAAGTGGGCGGAGCTAGAAAAGAGTTGTCAACAGCAAACTTTTTTAGAATTAAATTTGGAGCAAGTTTGCAGTTGACAACTTTTTTCTAGCCCCGCCCACTTTTGAGATAAGGGACCGTTCTGATCCAGCCTACCGCCAAAAAGAGCATTGATACCCTGGACCATAACCGGCCGAACCAGAACTCCGGCTCTGTGCCCCTGTATAGGTCTTGATTCTGGAAAAACTGGGGAGGTAAAAATATGAAATTGTAGAGGAAAAAATTATCTATTGAATGATATAAATTTCGTATGGGGTTGTATAAAAAAAATGCCTCAAAAAGCTGAAAAACAAAAAAAATCGGTACTAAAAATTTGATTTTCACTATTTTGACAAAAACATTCTGAAACAGCTCTATCTGAAATTTATACCAATCGACTAGCCTGGACGCCCTGAACTCGCTACGCTCGTTCAGGTCGTCCAGGCTAGACACGGCGCAAGCGCCGTGTGTTGTCAGGTTAATTTTCGAATCAAAATTTTTGAAAATGAAATCTGCGAAAAACGATCACTTTTTTCTCGAGAAGAGAGAGAGGAGCAGCTTTGACCCTAAGGTCACAACGTTATATTGGGAAAAATTGCCGTCGAACCACTATTCGTCAAAAAATTAGCCATTGTTTTATGGCCTACATTCTTGGTATTGCTCCGATTCAGATGAGTTTAAGCTCATTTGGTAGCCCTCCCCGAGTTTTATGTATTCACCCATTTTCATAATAAACTCATGAAAAGTGAGCCAGACAAAAAATATTTAAGAAAAGATTTTCGAAATTTTCAGTATGTCATTTTTTTGACACTTTGGTCAGGCGCAAAACTCTCATCATATCTCAGCTAACATTGATCGGATCACTTTCCAAACTTGACGCCACATAGCCAAGATGGTTTCACAGTCGCCCAAAAAAATTCAGCTCAAAAACATTCAAATTCACGGAACTGCAGTCTTCCGAAGTTGTGAAAAAGTAAAAAGTGTCAAAGTTTTTGACAAGCTCCGCCCACAAAATGTCAAGCCCTAGGGAATCGTGTTTTAATAGAGAAGGTAGATAGAGAATTTTTTCCTCTAGATTTTTATATTTTTACATTCCCAGATGCCCAGATTCTTCGAAACTAAGGCCCCACAAAGGAACAAAACCGGCCAATAGCATCACGAGGGAGTTTTTTCTCACCTAGGTCAGGAGTTTTCTATAAATTGGTGGTCTGGAAGTAAATGCTTTTGTGAGTAAATTCTGAAATTTCCAGCTCTTACTGGAGCCTGAGAGCCTGGAAATCTTCATCTGAGTGTCTGACCCCGCCCTCTTATTCACAGTGTATTGTGGACGTGGCGATTTCAGAGTAAGATTTCCAGCCTCTCAGGCTCCTGTGAGGACTGGAAATTTCAGAATCCACACCCAGAAGCATCTACTTTTAGATCACCATATTCATAGAAAATTCCTAACCCATAGGAGCAAATATTCCCTTGTAAGAAAACCAAAAAAAAACCCACATGTATCGCCGCCACCACCCAAGTTTTAATCTCCAGAAGCTTCCAAAAATCAGCTCCTATCACCGAAACTAGAATTGCAGCTGAATGTCCCCAACTCCATATAATAGCGACGAGGGTACAGGTGCTCGTGAAGATAGATCCATAGAAAACGACATGTTGGATCCGGTGGAAATACGTTTTCACCCATAACAAACAAACGAAGAACAGGAGGATGGAGAGGAAGGTGGCCGCGGAGATATAGTGGGAGTGTTGGTACACGGGGTCAAAGATTCTGGAAAAGTAGGGTCCTGCGCCTTTAAACTAAAGGGGTTACCTATCCGGTGGAGCCTGTGCAACCGAATATTCCCTGATGAATTCATCGGATTGAAGGTAAGCTTGTACTCTATCCCGAATATACTCTCGTTTCGATTTCCCGAATCGATAATTACCGTAGTCCCGAGGGAGGCATTGCCCCTCTCGTAGGAATTCATCGTCACCACATCTAGGTACATATCCATCTGGAAAAATTATTACTGTATGTTCAGAGCAGTATATCTCGGTTGTCTTTGAAGTTATCAAAAAGTTGTTAACTAGTAAAATGTTTAAAATGACTTGCTTAACATTTTTGTAGTTGACCACTTTTTGATAGCTTTCGAGATAACGGAGATATACTGCTCTGAACACACATGGATTTTTGATTTGGATCTATAATGATCGAAAACTTGGAATTCCCGCCAAAAGGACTGTGTCTATAAGATTACTGCTAGTGTGCGCAGAATTAGTCTGAGCACAATGGTTTTTTTCACAGAATTGAGAAAAATTGATTTTGAATCGAGTTATTAGCGATTTAGTTACCGTAAATCCTTTCATTCTGGTACAGTGTGTTCAGAGCAGCATATCTCGGTTGTCTTTGTAGCTATCAAAAAATGATCAACTAAAAAATTGTTCAAAATGCTTTGCCGAGCATTTTTTCAGTTGATCACTTTTTGATAGCTCTGAAGGTAACTGAGATATAATGCTTTGAATATACAGTACTCTGCTCGCCAGGTTTGGGGTATGTATCTCCTCACCCTGCTGCTTGCGGCGTATGGCGCAGTGGTTAGCGCGCTTGTCTATGAATTTTTCGACGCTGGTTCGACTCCCGGAGGGTGTCAAACTTTTTTTCTTTTCATTTTTTTATCCTAAAATCCATTTCCCACCACTCACTCATCATTCCTTTCATCTGAGACGGTCCAACCCACTCAACCCTCTCCGCTATCAACGAATAAAACAGCTCCAAAGTCATCGAAGCGAAACGATGATCGAATCGAATAGCAGATGAGCTAATGTATTGAACAATGACTACCAGTAATCCTATCCCAAAAAACATTGGTGACATTCGATGGAATAAGATAACGGGAGGCACGTTGGTGTACTGAGCAAGAGTGTATTGGGCAAAGTTGATGGGGAAGGTGAGGACGATGGTGGAGAGGAGGAATGGGATCAGGAAGCAGTCTGGAATAAAAATTCTGGAATCACACTAGGCCGAGGGGTCAAAAAAACTCACATCCTCCATATCTCATCATGACAAACGGGAAGGCAATCGAGTGAGAGATGTTCAAGCCGGCCATCAATGAGAAATATTTTCCACGTATCTCCTCGGGCATGATCAGTTTTGGTATAGATTGTTCATAGGTTTCATCGATGAACTAGAAAAAAAAAGATTGGGGTTACTGTATGTTTATTCAGGATCGGAAAAAAAAGGAAAATTCGATATATCGGGGGTTTCCAATGGATAATTTCCGGAAAAAGTGGCGGAAAGGTCGAAAAACACTCGGAAAATACAAGAAACTTTTCCTGGAAGCCCTACTAATAAGATGTGACTGTTCTATCAAATTGAACAGTCATATTTGGCTGGAAATTGGGAAAAATCTTCGATTCTCAATAAAAATTGAGAGAAATTTGCCGAAAAAGTGCAAAAATATCAAAATTAGGCCGGAATGGTCCAATTGTTGTGCAGAAACTCGCAGGATTTCCGAGTTTCCCAAAAATTCCAAAATTTCTCAACGGATAATTTTTCGGGAAAGTTAATTTTTCGAAAAAAAAAACTTTTTGTAAAAATTGGATTCCCCGTTTTCCGAAAAAAAAATTATTCAGAAAATATTTTTTCCGAATTTTTTTCCCAAACAAGCCCGGTGTGCAGTACACATTTACAAGAAAATTTTTTTCTCAAGTGACTTCGGATTTTCCTATAAATTGATGGTCTGAAAACAGCTGTCCCTGTAAGTTGTTTCTGAAATTTCTAGCCCTCATTGGAGCCTGCGAGTCTGGAAATCTTCCTCTGAAAGTCTGACCCGCCCCTTGATTTTCGATCGATATGGACTTTCAGATAGCGGGTTCCCAGACTCTCAGGCTCTAGTGAAAACTAGAAATTTCAGAATCCACTCACAGGGACAGCTACTTTCAGAGCGCCAATTTTTTTTAGAAAATTCCAAAGCAGACAAACCTTATAACCATTCAATGGCTCCGGCTCTTTTTCGACCTCTGGCCTCCCTCTTTGAAAATTCGACAAGTATTCCTCCAACTCCTCATCATCCCCCAACTGGAACGGCTCACATTCGAAATACTGCTCCAGCGTCCTCTTCCCCACTCGTTTCACCCAGTTCATCGTGTGCACTTCACGGGTGTTAGGCTCTTTACAGATGGGAGCATCACTAGAAAAATACTTTTTTTGCCGAGCCAGAGCAAAAAAAGCAGCTCGGGGTGCCCTTGGTTACCTATCCTGTTTCCAGTCCTCCTCCGACGACTCGGCACTTGAATCCTTACTTTTATCATTATTCGTACTCATTTTGAAATGGAAAATTTGGAAATTTATTGATTGAATTTAAAAAAATTATCTACAAAGCAATTTGGAAGGGGCGTGGCAAGGGCAGAGGGGGACGTGGATGAATACAGAAAATTTGGGGAAAGGAACACGTCGAAAATCGGAAAAATCGGGAGAATTAATGAATTGAATGACACCGGACACGATACATCTTGTCGCACGTCTTGCTGGTCTTACGGCCCATTGTCGGGGTGCACTGGACAACGATTTCGCCGTTGGGAAGGACTTTGAGACGTTGACCGTATTCTCTGGAAGTACGGTAGGAGGTTTAAAGGTGCATCTTTTTTTTGGGATTTTAGGAGGCTACGAAACCTTGAAACCCTTATAACTCCGTTCAGAAGAGAGCGTTTGGTATGGTTGTTGGACTCTTTTGTAGCAAATTTCAGGGAGAATTTAGATTGGGTAAAAAGTTATTTTTTCAAATTTTTTGTGCCTTAAAAAAAATTTTTTGTTGGTGGTTCTAGAGTAACGATGAAGGCTAAGCAAGTTTTTGCTAACCTCAATTTCACAGTAAGCGCATAGTTTACCATTAAAGCGCCCGTAATTCTTACCGGTAGGCTCTCAGGGAAGGTGCGCCTTAAAGGTACATCCGTAATCCTTATTCTTCGGTTCCAACCCCGTATAAGCAGACCAAAGCTGATTACGTTTTCCGGAATCCAGAAAAAGTTGAATTCCCGCCAGAACAATTTAGATTTGAATTACCGCCTACCCCCCGCTCTTGTTAAGTGCCTACACCTGATTGTTGGGCATGTATCGGATGAGAAAATGCTCTTCAGACTGAGCTAATTCAGCAGACCAAAGCTGACTGTTTTCAAATGTCAGACTTTTTTCTCTCTAGTCTGAGCAGAATGGTTTTCACAAAATTGATTTTGAATCGAGTTACTAGCGAGTTAGTTACCGTAATTTCTGTAAATCAGGACTTTTCTGTTGTGAGCAACATATCTCGGTTATCTCCAGAGCTATCAAAAAGTAGTCAACTAGTAAAATGTTTAAAATGTTTTGCTTAACATTTCTTTAGTTGACTACTTTTTGATAGCTTTGAAGGCAATCGAGATATGCTGCTTAGAACACAGTACACTCCGATTATCTCTCTCTCTCTCTCTCTCTCTCTCTCTCTCCCTTATTAAGCTCAAACTCACTTCTCAGCCTTCAATAAAATGATAAGTTTCCTGTAGAATGATCCGTGAAGCAGCATTTCTCAGGCAGTTCAGAACGACGGAAAAAACGAAAGACTGATTGTTTTCACCATGAAAAAAGGGCGTGGAAGGAAATGTACGAATCCGGCACCACGCCGGAAATTAGATCAGCGAGGGTGGATGAACCAGGCGCGTCTCTAAATTTTTTTTCAAAATTGAATTTCTCAATTAGAGCAATTGGAGCAGTCGGAGCACAATTGTGTGTGTGCAAAATAATTCACTTAAGAAGAGCAAAAGATTTTATTCTTTTGACAAGAAGAATTCCAGCAAGATGTTCTGGCTGGAAAACTATAAAAGAAAGCTATACAAAAAAGGAAAAAAACAAAGTATAGGAATTATTTGATCTTCTTTTTGTTTATGGCTCGAGCCATAATCAATTTGGAGCGCGCCTCCTCGAATTCCATCAGCACTTTTATGATACGTTGGTAGAAGTCGGAGCGGAGTCTGGAAAAATTTTGAAGTATAGGGGACCTCGGAGTCAATTTTTGGCGTATGAAAACTTAGATTCTCCTCAAAAATTCGTTCTAGATGATCGAAAAACCGGCTCAGCGAAATTTCGAAACCCGACATTTCGCACGGTAGATTTTTTGTACGTCCAATTTTTTTTTCGGTTTCTACGCTCCATCTCACACGGGCTTTTACAATTTCATATTGCGTCTTTAAATTCTGACAGTAAGCCGCGCTTAGGCCGAAGGAGCGCGCACCATGTTTCCAGAGCACTTTTCAATAATAACTTTCGATCAAATTCTGTCAATATTTCATTGATGAGAAGAAATATTTCTATTCAATTTGATTAAAAAAAAGCATAGGCACTGATTTTTAATTTTTCGACAAAATGAGAAAAATGCCTACGTATCGCTGAGTCGCTAGGCAGTTGGCAGGCGACCATACAGTAAGACAGAATGAAACCTTTTGAAAACACGTACAAAAAATTACCGTGATTTCGGAACCCGAACATCGCGAAACCGTTGAAAATTAGGCTTGAAATTTTCAAATTTTTTGACGATTTTAATCGATTTTCTGGAAAATTAGAACAAAATGAAATTTCAAAAAAAAAAATTTTCGAAAAACAAAATGACCGAAAAAAATTTCGAAAAAAAATTGAAATTCTATTTCGTTCTCATAACCCAAAAAATCGATTAAAACCATCGAAAAATTTGAAAATTACGAAATTCGCGCCTTAAAAGTACCCCTCCTCACCCCATATCAGCCATCTTCGATCCATATTTCAACTGATAAAGGATATCCCTCGCCATGAAATGTCTGGACTGAGCTACACAATTAGTCTCGACACACACAATTCCGGATGGTTGCCCGTCTCGACCAACTCGTTCCAGGGAGTTCTAAAACGTAAAAAAAAAATGGAAAAAAGACTTCACTTTGTTGGAAAAATTACCTGCGGTGTCTCAAAATAGTCTATATCGATGGCTTGACCTACAAACATCTCGTAGAGGGTATTGTGACTGATCGGGCGCCAAAGATGGATTTTCGATTTGGATCTGAAAATTGAATTTGAATTTCCGTTGAACTGTTGGTGTGCAAAATTTCAGTCTGAGCACAATGATTTTCACAGAATTGAAAAATATTGATTTTGAACCGAGTGATTAGAGATTCAGTCACCGTAAGCCATGTAATTCAGAACTGTCTGTTCAGAGCAGCATATCTCGGTTATCTTCAGAGCTATCAAAAATTTTTCAACTGGTAAAATGTTTGAAATTTGTTGCTGAACATTTTTTCAGTTGACTACTTTTTGATAGGTTCAAAGATAACTGAGATATGCGGTTCGGAACAAAGGGCTCACTCTTATATTCTCTCTCTCTCTCTCTCTCTCTCTCTCTCTCTCTCCCTCTCTCCCTCTCTCTCTCTTCGACCCCGAGAGAGCGCAGAGAAGCCAGACACTCTCGTTTCTCTGCGTCTTTTCTATCATTAACACATGTTTGAAGAGAGCGCAGAGATGCCAGGGTGTTCGACTTCTCTGCGTCCTCCCCCTCCTCTCTCTCTTTTCTCCAACTCACCTCCCCGGCTCCAAACTGATAAACGTCGACCCATATCCTGCGATATACTGCCTTCCCCAATAGTCCACAGCCATAAACCTCAGCATCAGCAACGGATGAAAATCCGTGGTCCTCGATTCGAAAACAAACTCCAAATTATACCCGAAATGTATTCTTCCCCCAGCTTCCTCTGCCGAAAACCTTTGGGATCTCCCAGTACCATTCTCGGATTTCAAGCGGATTCCTTTTGGAATTTGTAGTTTGTAGTCAAGGGTGAGACCATCTTCGAATAGAAAATCAAGACCTTTCACCAGGCAAACATTGGCGACAGTCTCCACAAGACCATCTCTAGCTGCTATAAACGTCTCGGATTCCGGGATACTGCTCTGGAATAACTTTGGTACTTTAAAGGCGCATGGGTCTTACTCACCACACTACTCCTTCCCTTCCTCGACTTCCCAATACTCTCTTCTATCATCTGATCCTCTGCACCTTGTTCCACATCCTCGATTTTGATTTTCACTATGAAATCTCCAAATTTTGTTTCCAAAACGATTCCGTCTTCGTTATCGATAGCAGGTTCAACGGTTAGACGATTGGAATTGGTGACGGTTATCCGGGAGAGGAGCTCGACGCCAGATGGGTCACTGAATTAGGATAGATTCTCAACTGCTATTGGGGGATCAACTGCTATTTTCTCAACTGCTATCGAGGTGATCAACTGCTATTTTCTCAACTGCTATACTTGGCTCTTTTGCTATTTATCAACTGCTATATTCGGCTCTTTTGCTATGGATTAACTGCTATTTTCGCCACTTTCGATGTCTGTGGCTATTGTCTCAATTGCTATGGATATAGCAGTGGATGCATAGCAGAAGAGTCAAATATAGCAGTTGAGACAATAGCAGCTACAACATAGCAGTTGATCATCCCAATAGCAGTTGAGTACTTGCCGCATCAAATACTCACTCAATATCCATTGGTCCGAGTCTCGCAAATATGAATAAATAATTTTTTTTACAATTTGCTCGATTTGCACTTGATCTTCTATACACCACATAATCATTCTTTGGGTACTCTGTGCTTTTCTTAGTATCCCCCTTGGAATCCTCTTCTTCCGGTTTGAACTGTTTTAGATACTCTGGAAATTCCTCGTCGTCTCGAAGGGTGAAGATGCGGCGATTGCTGGAAGATAAAGTTGATTTGAGCAGGTAGAGACTGGTAAAGACTGTAGCGACCTCAACTGCTATGGGTGTGATCTACTGCTATGTTGTAACTGCTAGTGTCTCAACTGCTATATTTAGCTCTTCTGCTATGGATCAACTGCTATTTCCGCCACTTTCGATGTCTCAACTTCTATGGCTGTAGCAGTTGATCCATAGCAGAAGAGCCAAATATAGCAGTTGAGAAACTAGCAGTTACAAAATAGTAGTTGATCACCCTCATAGCAGTTGAGTATCTACCCCGAAAAAGTTGTCAACCAAAAAATCCAAAATTTTTTAGAGCTGTAGCATCATTTTTGACTGCTTGGCGCATGTTCAAAGTTAGCTAATAAAAAAATTACAGTAACAAGTTTTCGCTTCGAGACCCAATCTAATTTCAAATAAAAAAACAAACCTATTTTCCGGCCTTCCAACTTTATGCTTCCACAAAAACGTAACATCGTCTAGACGACTCTTCGTGGGTCTCTCATTAATCACGTTGTTGTTTTCCTGGGTAAATCTGTCAAAGTCCAGCGATTGAATGCCTTTTTGGAAGAGTTGCACTCTGAAAAATCTGTTTGTTTGTCTGTCTGTCGGTTCGAATGTGTGTCCGTTTGTCCTCACTGAAGCTGTTTCGGAAGAAAAACAATGCGCCGCGCCAAGAGCGGAAAGACGCAACAATATGTAGGCCCTCCTGCTCATTATTAGGTTATGACCTCGGTGGTCTAGTGGTTAACGCTGCTGTTTTACAATTACCCGCCCCTGGTTCGATTCCAGCCGGTGCCAAAACCTTTTTTCTTTTTTTCTAAAGCCTAATTCTTGAATTTTCTATCGTTTCTCATGGTGTTCGCCCATTTTTTCAAACATTCAGAATCTCCAATTCAAAAAAAATTACCGAATCGAAAGCCGATCCAACGACCCTGCAAATCCAAAACTGCTCGATCCACGTGGCATTGTTAGAAGAAATCAATGAATACGTCAAGCAGTTCTGAATAATCCTAGAAGGACCCTGCTCGTCACCATGGAGACGGAGGAGGACTCAGGCTCACCGGAAGAGAGAGAAGAGCCGCAGCGGAGGGAGGAGAAGGGGGAAGACGGCAAAATCAATATCTTCCAATTTTATTCAGACAACATGGCGAAAAGATGGAGATGGATGGGAATGTGTGTATTTCTATATTTACATGAAAAAATGATAATGGGACAAATTAGGAGATGAACCGGAGAAATTGGGATAAACGGGGAGAAATTCGGAAAAATTATTTCTCCTTCTTGAAGTGAAAGGCGACGGTCTCTGGATGCTTGGCGGCGATCGTCGTCTTACTTCCATCGGATGCGTGAAGGGTGACGATCGGATAGCTGTTCTTCTTGTTTCGCGTGCCTTTTGGGAACATGTTACGGGCGTCGGCCATCAGAAGTGAGGAGATGTTGGCGATGTCCTGGAAATTTCGGGAATGATTGAGATGAAGTCAGGAGAAGAAATGTTTTCAGAGCTAGTTTTTCGGGGAAATCGGAAATTTGAGTTAAAATCGAATGTTCATGTGCCTTCAAAATGAAACCCGGACCAGATTGAATGAGAATGCAACTTTGAAAAAACCTGCACGTTCTCTTCCGGCATTCCGGCTGGTTGTCAGCGGAAAGCCGTTAAACTTGTACGGCGAATGACCAATTTTCCGGATTTTAACTTTTCGAATTATTTGTTAAATGCTTGCGGCAAGCAAAAGACAATTCGGAGACTTTTCGACATTCTTGCCGCTCGCCAACGGCAAAGTGCCAAGTAAAAGAAACGACAAATCGCCAGAAATGATGGGCAAGCTGCCTGGGAAAACGACGATTTGTCGAGCGCTGAGCAACTTGTCATCCGATAGCCGCATGCATGATCCAAGCTATCGGCAAGTTGCCCTGCAAAATTACCAGCTTGCCTAAAACAATCGGTAAATATGCCGAAAATTTCATGAAAAATTGCTGAAAACTGGCAAAAAAACAGCGAATAGCTGCAAGTTGCCGTTTTTTTCTAAGGCAGGTTGCCGGATTTTCTACTAATTCTTCTAGCCAGTTTGTACGAGCACCTAGCCGTTTTGGCTGGCGATTTGACCATTCCCTGAGCCGTGAATTAGGATTCTCATAGACTCTGTGCGCCTTTAAACTCGTTTCGAGACCCATATACTTATTCGAACTGTCTTAACGCGCTGAGCACAATACTGTCGGCCTTTTTGAGCAAAATTTGTCGAGCTGCGGCTCGAAAAATCGACTTTCAGAGCCAAAAGTCTCATAATTGGCTCATTTTTCGCCGTTTTACCCTTAATTTTAATCAATTTCTTCCCGTACATTGACTGATCCAGCCGAGTAGAGCGGCACGCCTCCCTTATCGGCAACGGTCATTCCCGACGCTTGGTTAATGGTCATTCTGGAAATATTTCTTGAAAACTCTCTACTCTCTCCAAAATTCTTACACTGCCTCCACGTTGCTGACTAACGTCTTCTCCATGTTTCTTCTGAAAAACCAATCAGTGAATTCAGAACAAAAATATGTTTTTTTTCAATTCCAGAAGCAAAAATATTCAAACAATGGTCGTCAGAACCCATCACCAAATCACATAGAAATAACCCGAAAGAGAGAAAAGTCGCGAAATTTGAAATTTTTTAGAAAAATCTCTAAATTTTACAAGAAAAAAAAAAGTGAATTTTATAAATAAATATATTAGATACAACGAAAAAAAGGGGATCACATTTCGCAAAAAGGAGTGAAGCAATATTGAAAATTGAGATCGGAAAATGAGAAGAAGCGGCTGTTGGAAGTGTGCTCCATAGAGAAGGAGGGTTGCTCCGCGAAATTCGGAAATGGAAATTTTTCAGCTCGTGTCGATTTACGGGCATTTTTTGTCAAATTTTGATCACTTTGGGCGCTTTTCTTTGATTTTTTTGAGTTTTTTAGTCTAAAATTTACAAAAAATTTTCTTAAATCGACACAAAGGGCACTTCCAGCACACAACTCCTCAAATTCCAATCTCAATTCTATTTGGGGAGGACAGACAGGGGGGACAGACTCGTATCGGGACCACTAGACACACAAAAGAGGTTAACGATAGAAAAAAGCACAGAAAAAGGAAAACATTGAGCGAAAAAAAATCGTTTTGATATGACATGAATCTAAATATTCTTAGAATATGGATATAGATATATATCTCAGAGAAGAGCAAGAATTCAGAGAAAAAAAAACCAAAAAATGGATAGAAAATAATATATAGAAATCTGTTGTAAATCCAGCATGATTTTCGAACGTCGACGACTATTTACCATGGTGATGGGCGGAGTCTAAAATCAAAGAAAATTAATTTCAAATGACCAGAGAAATCACCAACCTGGCCTCTTGCTCATCGGCTTCCGAGCTCCAGGTGGTGGGATGGCACTGAGGAGTGGCATTTCTGGAGGAGGACTTCTTCCGCCGTTCGATCCACCAGATGAATAATGACCACTCAGATGACCACTTTTACTGTGTCTTCCGGTCAACGGTTGGAATCCTTGCTGTCCCATTGACATGAAACTAGAGTCCGATGATCCGGGCAAGTATTGTGGAAGGTATGGATCCTGGTAAACCGGATATTGCCTTCCTTGACTCCTTGAACGCCTTCTATGTGTTGGAGCATCTTTCTTGGTGGTTTTAGAGGAAGTGCTCTTCTCCTGATCCGATGGAGACTCGACTCCAATGAGATTACTCCTTCGGCTAGAACGTCTTCTAGATGGCATCGTCATACTTCCAGATGAGAAGTAGTCAAGTTCCTGTGGAGGTTGCTGAAGATGATTCGGCACGTATTCAGGCTCATCCCAAATTGGCTCTTCAAGCGGGGAAGCAAGCCGATCATTCCGGGATCCCGACCGTGCGGTGATATTACTGAACATGTCACGACTTCCACCTCCGAGAATTTGTGCGGATTTGTAGTCGTCGAGCTCCTTCTTGAGAGTCATCACTTCGTGGAATGACTTGGTCTCCAGCTTCGTGTACTCTCCTTTGAGACGTTTAAACTCCGACTCCACCTCTCGTACCTTGTCAGCCTTGTCTCGCACCTCTCTCTCCACCTCCAGAATCTTTCTGTCTTTGGCGAACATCTCCTCGCGAAGAGTGGACACCAGCTTGTCAGATTCGTTGGATTTGGTCATCGTCACGTTGAGATTCTTCAACATTTCATTGAGCCGATCTCCAAACTCCTTCTTCTCCGCCGTCAACTCTTCAATCTTCTTCTTCGACTCCAAAAGTTCAGCCTCCGCATTCTTCAGCTTCAACTCCACCTCAATCGCTCCACGATTCTCCTTTTCGATGGATTTCTCGTATAAGCTTCTGTACCGAGTCAATTCCTTTTCAGCCTGCTCAAACTTCACTCGAAGCTTGCTCAATTCCTCCATATCCTCTCCGTATTTCTTGTATTTCGCTCGGAGATCAGCAATCTCTGCATCTGGTGTCTTCTCGGCATGCTCTTCCTTCTGCTTAGGCTCCTCCTTCTTCTCCTCAACGTCATCAAAGTTCTCAATGTCTGACCAACCAGATCCACCGGATTCAGCGGCGTCGTTGCTTTTGCTTTTCTCCGCTTCAAGCTCCTTTTCAAGGTGTTGAATAGTTGCGAGTAATGAAGTGATCTCAGTTCTTAAATCCTCCAATTCAATCTCCAATTGACCATTAGCCTGTTCGAGCTGCTGAATTCTTCCATCCTTAGATCTGACCTCCCCGTTCAACTCGTGAATCTTCTGCTGAAGCTCATCCATTTCCTGCTGCTTATTCAACGTCTCCTGCTCTCTTCCATAGGCGGATTGTTGGGATTCGTTGAGCTCAGCGCGAGCCGCATCGAACTTCCGTGACCACTCCTGAATCTCATCGGCGCCGCTCTCCAAACGAACTCGGTAATCATTGATCATCTCGTTGAGCTGAACGATTTGTTGCTCTTTCTGCTCGTACATTTCACGGATTTGATGGTAGTGAGTCTCGTATTCCAGACGTTGAGCTTGAGCGGTTTGAAGTTCGTGTTGAACTTGAGCAAGTCTAAAAAAAGAAATTGTTTTATTATATTCAATAAATATTCAAGAAAAACTCACTGTTGCCTCAACGCCATCAATTCCGGTTCGAGATTCGGCATCTGTTGCTGTTGTGGGTGTTGTGGATTATTCTGAAGGGTCTGAACCTCAGAGTTCTTGGCTTGGAGCTGAAGTTGCAGTTGCTTATACTTGGTAACCAACTCGAAGTAGGCTTGTCTATCAAAATGATCCGAGTCAGAAGATCCAGAAGAGGCTACTCGAACGATGACGTAGAATAGAAGAGCACCGATGACGAACGTCAAATTGATGTAGAGCAGCACAGAAGCGTCGGAGATGTCTCCAAGACCCAACGAGCTTCTCACGAGCTCAATGAGCCCAGCAGAAGCTGGTGGATGTGGTGGAAGCCCGTGGAATTGGTGTCCTTGCGCGTCTTCGTATGGCTGAGCCGGTGGTTGAGCCTCTCGCTTTTTTCTCTCCTCTTCCCATTTCAAGAACTCTGCCTCCTCAGCTGAAGCTGGTGGTGGAGTCGTTGTGGGCTCCTCAACAGCTTCCTCTCCATGAGAATGTCCATGATCTCCATGAGAATGTCCATGATCTCCTTGCTCATGATCTCCATGAGAGTGCCCATGGACTCCATGAGCATGAGCATGAACATCGGCAGGTGGAGCTGCTTCGACGGCTGGAGGAGGTGTCTGCAATCCATCACAGTTCTCTTTGTAGCAGACGCCCTGAGAGAACGACACGTCACAAGGGTAGAGAGGAGGACAACCAGGTTAAACACAAAAAAACTCAAAAACTTACTGTAAGATCATCAGCTTGAGGAGCTGCTTGAGCTATTGGTTCTGGCTCTTGTGGAACTGGAGCTGGAGTTGTTGTTGTGGTTATCTCTTCCACCGGAACAGGAATATCCTGAATAACTGGAGCTGGAGTCGGAACCTCTTCATGAACAACTGGAGGAGTTGGCGTGGTTGTTGGCTCTTGAATGTACTGAGCAATTGGCTCAGGCTCCACTGGAGCTGGAGTTGGAGGTGGGGTCACCACTTCTGGAACAACTTCTGGCACCGGAGCTGGAGTGGTGACTTCTGGAACTTGCTCTTGTGGATTTGGAACTTCTGGGAGTGTCTCTTGGAGTGGCTCCGCTGGAAGTGACTTCAGTACGAGTGGCTCCTGCTGTTGCTGTGCGATTCTCTCTGATTCCTCTCTAATCATCTTCTCAATTTCCAGATCCATATCCGCGAGATCAATTTTCGGAGGGCTTCCCAACACATTATTCAGGTTAATTGTATCAAGAGGCTTTGGATCTTCTGGAACGACTTCTGGAGTTTTCACTGGTTCAGGAGCAGGTGTAGCAGCTTCTGGAACAACTTCTGGAGTTTTTGGAGGATCTACAACTGGAGTTGCAGCTGGAGTTGGTGCAGGATGTCCATGAGAGTGTCCATGACCACCATGAGAGTGACCATGTCCTCCATGACTATGCCCGTGTCCAGTGTTCACTGGCTCCGGAATCGGAAGTGGTTCTGGAGGTGGGAGCCCGTTCTCAGCGGCCGCTTGAGCATTCTTCGCGTTATAATCCCGAATCAAATCCGTCTCGGAATGCACATAACCGACGACTCGTTTGTCTCCTTTATCAGCTGGATTCTGACTGATCATCAACATTTCCTTCTTCTCGTTGATGGCGGTTCGAAGGAATTCAGCGAACGGAGCGATGTCGATGGCTCCAGCGTAGAAGAATCCTGATTCGCCTTCACCGTTTAACTGGAAATATCTTTTATTAACGATAAAAATCGATAAAACTCACCTTTCCCTCCATAATATCTATCCGATCACTAAACTTGACGGCCACCACCGAAATGAATGCGTTTTCAGCCAAATTCAGAAAACTCGGATCATTGTTGACGCCCATCACCCGCTTCACCCGTGATTTGAATAGAACCTCTGAAACAATTAAATAATTAGTGATTTTAACGTGAAGTTATGGTTTTTTCAGGGAAAATACACGAAAAAATCAAAAAATTACCGTCGCAATCGACATTTCCGCAAAGTTTTGACTTTTGTGAAACTACCGCTTGTTTAGCTGTCAACGCGATTTGAAAGAGTAAGGCGACGGTCTGAAAATTCAGTTTTTAATTTCAAAAATCAATATAAATCCGGTTAACACTTACCAAAACTATCCCTAGTAATTTGGGCGGTTCCATTATATACAAAGCGGTTTTGGGCCGCTAATTATGGATAATTATCTGTAAAAATGATTTATTTACGTGAAAAGAAGTTGAAAAATTGAAAAAACCGTTGAATTCCATTGAAAAATCACAAAAATCCGATAAAAAACCGTTGATCCGGGTGAGACACGTGTATAAAGACAAGGCTCCGCCCACTTTCGCAGGGGTGCGGCAGGGTATTTCGCAATCGCGCCGCATGGGATTATGCTTTTTGTTAATTATTTTTCTTCATGGAATTCGATGTTTCAAAGCTGTTTTAGTGATGAAAGCCTGTAAATTGAATAGAAAATTGATACTTTTTTAAAGTTTGAGCAGATTTGAATTGGATTTTGAGCGCGAAAGTCGATTGAAATTCATAAAAAACGACGATATTCAAAAACTCACGAAGCCAGAAACACAAAATTCAGGTTTCATTCAAAAAAATATATTTAAAAATTAGGGAAAAATGAACGTGGGGTTATTAACACTGTAGCGTTGGGATATGGGAGAGCAATAATTAATAGTATAAAACGACGGGAAGATATTCAACAGGGGCAATGATCCACAGGATGAATTCACAGTGTATTACGAGATTCGGAGATGGAGAAAACATCGGAAAATAATGGAGCCGCGCTTCAATAATAGCCACAATGACCGTCGTCCTCGTAGAAAGTCACAAAACGTCGATCCTGCTGATAGGCCTGGTACATTGTGTTGATTGTGATTTCGGCGGAGCACAACGAAACGGAGCAATCCGACGATTGTGAGTACGTGTACAGAGAGCCGTCCTCGGCTTGGTAGATCCCGCTCATCGGGAAGTTGCGGTGAAAACTCATCTCGGCATAATTTTTCGCCTCCTCTTCCTCCCACATCATCTCCTCGCACACATCGTCGATCATGTGTTGTCGGGCGATGAACTCCTCGGTCAACCGCTTCTTTCGAGTATCCTCCCAAAGGCAGAAGATCACGTAGGTGTAGTATCCATGGAATAATGCCAGAAGAGCGTTCGAAACGCCTTTCCGGACTGCTAATCGATATTCTGGCGTGGTGATTTGCGGGTTTGTCAGGCTCCAAACGAAGACGCCAACGAGTGCGGAAGACATGAAGAAGAAGGATGCCAGAAACTTTTATATTGATTTTTATAGAAAAATTTTCGATTTTTTACCTCGACAAGCATGAGCGGGAAGTGTAACCACGCCATTCTCCTGAAGTAGGCGATCAAACTGATCAGAATTATGTTGAGCCATATCGCAGCGGCGACGACGATGATCATTCGCTCGCGATCCGTTTGTTTCAATCCGTATGGAATATCCGACGCCAGACTCGGCACAATAGTCACCACCAGAAGGGCGATGAGTTGAACGACGGTTAGAATGGTGAGAATTGAGTAGATTGCCTGAAAAAATAATATTTTTTGATGAAAAAAAATCTTTTTTTTACTGGATTCTGAATGATTCCACAGCAGTGTCGCGTCGGCCTGAAGACTGGCAACTCGCCGTAGAGCTTGAAATTCGTTCCGTTCACCATTTCTCCGGTGTTTTCTCCGGCGTTTTCAGTGAACAAGTGCAGAAAAACTGTTTTTAATTTTTGAAAAAACAGCTGTTCGCTCATACTGTAACTTGCAACTGGTTTCGTGGCGAGACTGAATGCAAAGTTTTGAGAGATGCGCCTTTAAAGATTACGGTCTACGAGTTTTTTCGTGTTTTTTGATCAGATTTCGACGATTTTCTTCGGGAACTTCGCAAAGAAACAGGAAAAATTAAAAATTTTATTTATAGAAAAAATAGAAAAATGGAATGCAAATTATTATATGTCAAAAATACTCGAAAGGCACAATAATAGGGGAGGAAAAGTATTCACGAAGGGCAGCTCTAGTGGGATGGGAGAAAATAGAAATAAATCTGTTGATGACCAGTAGTCGGCGGGTGGATAAATATTATGCTAATTGGAAAGAAAGAATACATGGGTTATTACATAAATAATCTTTGAAAAAGAAAAAAAAAGTTTAATTTGTAGTTTGTGCAGTTTTTCGGTTCTCTTTCAGCTTCAGCTTCTCAAATGCTTCGTAGTCCACTGGCGGGGAGTCAGGGCGAGTGATCTGGAACATTTTCAAATTTTTAGTTTGATTTATCATGTAATCAGCGCAAAAACAAGTGCTGGCCGAAGGTCCGACACGGTCGCGATATCTCACCACGAAAACTACCGTATAAATTTATTTGCTACCGTAAGATTTATCGATTTTCAGCGATTTTTATCGATATTCAACGAATATTTATTTTTTTCTGAGGAGGAGCTAGAAAAATTGCTGAAAATCGATGGAAATTAATGAAATTCGACAAATCTTACGGTAGCAATTAAATTTATACGGTAGTTTTCGTGATGAGATATGGGGGCCGTCAGATCTTCGGCCAGCACTTTTTTTTACACTAATTGCCATAATAAAAATCACTTCTGCCCGGAAATCCGACAACTCGGCGGTCGCGATATCTCACCGCGAAAACTACCGTATAAATTTAATTGTTACCGTAAGATTCATCGAATTCATCGATTTTTAGCGATTTTTCTAGCTCTTCCTCAGAAAAAAAAACCAAAAAATTCGTTGAAAATCGATAAAAATCGAAAAAAAAATTTTTTTTTCAAAATTTCTTACGGTAGAAATTTAATTCATACGGTAATTTTCGTGGTGAGATATCGCGACCGTCACTGATTGCTATAATAATAACAAACCTCAGTTTCAACAGTCTGTGATCCAACTTCAGCATGCTCCGAGCGATTCAGGGTGGCATTGCTGGTGTCCTTGGCGGCCATGGATCTGAAATTTTCAGTTTTTTTTTCTAGACCCATCTCTTTAAGTACCTCAAAGTTCCCGAAAACGCTTTCTCATTGATATGTGGCTTTCTATAAATCCCCGCCTCATATTGATCCCACTGACTGTCTGCTCTCGTTGAAGCCATCGATGCTGATTCTCCCTTCTTCAATGTTCCAGTACCTCTCTTTTTGAATGTATCGTAATAAGTTTCATATCCATCACCTCCATAGTTAGCTGGCTGATAGCTGGCCTCCGGGAATCCTCCAGTTGCTCCAACATAGGCTGGCTCCTCGTAAGCTCCTCGTCTCATCGTGCCATACACCGATTCTGGCCCGGTAATAATCGGTCCATCCCCTGGTGGCGGACTATTCGGCCTCATGAAATGCGGTGGTGGCGGTGGGAAGAACGGCGGGAACCCACCGCGGAACATCATCGGATGCGGTGGTGGCATGAATCCCCTCGGGGGCATTCCGTACATTGGGAACGGTGGTGGTCCTCTTCCCATAAAGTGTGGCGGTGGTGGTGGTCCAAAGTGATGAGGTGGTGGTGGATGTCCACCGGCTCGGAGATGATGTGGTGGTGGAGGAGGGAAGAAGCCGAATGGAGGTGGTGCCATCATTGGGTATGGGTGGTGATGATGGTGCATTGGATGGGGAGGGAATGGGTGTGGAGGGCCTCGGTAGGAGAGGTCGTTATCGGAGCCTGCGCGGCGCATTGGTTCTTCGAAGGGGACAAGGGCGCCGCGGATTCCGCCTGGAAAAGATTTTGATTAGGTAGGTCTAGTAGTTGCTGGGGTCGGGGCTTAGCAGCTAAGCAGTGCCAAGCTAGTTCTAGCAGCGCCAGGCTGGTTCTAGCAGCGCCAGGCTGGTTCTAGCAGCGCCAGGCTGGTTCTAGCAGCGCCAGACTGGTTCCAGCAGCGCCAGGCTGGTTCTAGCAGCGCCAGACTGGTTCTAGCAGCGCCAGACTGGTTCTAGCAGCACCAGGCTGGTTCTAGCAGCACCAGGCTGATTCTAGCAGCGCCAGGCTGGTTCTAGCAGCACCAGGCTGGTTCTAGCAGCACCAGGCTGATTCTAGCAGCGCCAGGCTGGTTCTAGCAGCGCCAGGCTGGTTCTAGCAGCGCCAGGCTGGTTCTAGCAGCGCCAGGCTGGTTCTAGCAGCGCCAGACTGGTTCCAGCAGCGCCAGGCTGGTTCTAGCAGCGCCAGGCTGGTTCTAGCAGCGCCAGACTGGTTCCAGCAGCGCCAGGCTGGTTCTAGCAGCGCCAGACTGGTTCTAGCAGCGCCAGACTGGTTCTAGCAGCGCCAAGGTTTTTCTAACAGCTCATGATATTGCAAAACTTAAAAACCCCATAACTTTGTCAATTTTCAAGATTTCTTCTTGCATTTTGGCCCATTTTCTAACCAGCGTACCCACCTGTCTCACTAGCGGCCTTCTTATTTTTATTATTATTGACCAAACTGCTACTAATCGAAACACTATCATACTCCCCGTCTTGCTGTCTTCTCTCCTGCCAATTCTTCATATTCTTCTCCTCATGAGCCACATCCTCCTCAAATGAGTTCTCCTCGATTTCACTGGATGGAGAGTTCGGGGACCGCTCCCCAGTGGATCCCTCGCCCTCTTTTATCGCTTTAAGACCCGGAATCCTTTCATCCATCTTCAATTGCATTGTCTCGGTGTACGCGTGCACCATGCATCGGACCAATGCGTTTGCTGCTTTTACATTGGTGCAGATGAATCCGTGGCACTCTAGCACTTTGACTCCAGTGGTCCTTCTGAAGATGGCGGCGAACATTGGTGGATGTGGAGAGTTGGGGATGTTGGCGAAGGGGCTATCAAGTGGCATAAATTGCTCTCCACCACCTCCAACTTTGAATCCCTCAACATTGACGTAACGGACAGCTGCGCAGTAGTGAAGGGTGATGATTGGGAAGAAAACTGTTTCCGTCTTCTTCTCGCCTTCGATATATTCTAGGAGCACACCGTTGGACCAGACGGAGAGCCTGAAAAAAGGTTGAGCTCAAGATTTGGAGTCTTGCATCACGCGCCTCAGACGCTCTTGCAGCTAGAATAAAAATCTCACCACGAATCAATTCCACGTGTGTCTGGCGACTCCTGAATGGGGTATCTCTCTTTCAGTGGCTGCTGAATTCCTTGCAGCCCATCTTTTGTGATTGTGGGCACCGAGCTGCCAATGTACAGTACTCGGCACCGGCACAGTGGCAAGGGCATCTGGAAAATTTTTCAGATTGGGGATTTTTTTTGCTAGAGACAGAGATTTTTAAACCTTTAAAACAAAAAAAAAACAAAAACCACTCGAAAAAGTGAAAACACTTCTAATTTGTTAATTGAAGTGTCACATTTTCATTAATACAACTAGTTATTAGAGGGGTAATGTAAAGAATATGAAAAATAAAAATACAGTACCGTAAAAAATCAAACCATTTTGTACTAGAAGGCTAACTTTGAGCGACTATAACTCTAGAGCCAGATAAGATAGAAAAAAGTTGTCAACTAAGAAAATGTGTAAAAATCAAACATCTTTAAGTCGTTAGTTGACCGTTTTTTGATATTTCGTACAACTCAATAGTTACGCGCCGTGCAATGAAACTTTTACCTCCGGACAGAGAGGAAAGCCCAGAACAGTGAATAAACTTTTTCATTGCACGGCGTGTAACTCTTGAGCTGTACGAGATATCAAAAAACAGTCAACTAATGACTTAGAGATGTTTAATTTGTACACATTTTATTAGTTGACAACTTTTTTCTATCTCATCTGGTTCTAGAGTTATGGTCGCTCAAAGTTAGTCTTATTTTTTTTACAGAGGCGAATACTTTTTAACGGTAATGAACGTGTTTTGGGGGCTCAGAATTGCACAAAAAGCTCAAAATTGTCCAAAAAGATAGAAATTATTCAAAAAACTCGAAAAATCAAGGTAAAAATCTGTTACTTCACTTTGAAAGTCTTCACTGATGTTTCCTGGAACAAAAAGAACCGAAAAACCAGTTTCCCCTCCAGCTATTATTATTACTAAAAGCAAGAGAAGTAATAGTGACAGTAGTAGTTGGAACACATGAAGGGGAAGAAAGGAAACTATGCGGATTGACATAAACACACACAGTCGGGAAGAAGAGAGATCAAGGAAGACGATACGAAGGAATAGTAGAAGAAGAAGAAGGGAGATAGTTGTAATGTCGGGATGAAAAGGAGTGTCCTTCGGGAAGATTATCAGTAGTAGGGGAGATTCAATGGGTTGATAAGGGAAGAACGATCCGGAGAGGGTTTATTCGGTTTCGCGCATTTTCTTAGGAGGAAGGGAGTACATTTGTTGGGGGTTAGGTACTGTTGGGGGTTAGGTAAGTAAGGATTTTGCAGACATCGTTGGATATATCATCCAATACAGCAGCGTATTCTAGTTTGAAGCTGTATAACTTGGTTAGGATTAAAGATATCAAAAAATCGGTAACTAATAAAATTTTTGTGAAGCAATTTTGCACATTTTTGTAGTTAACAACTTTTTTCTACTTTTTTTGTCAACCGAGATATGAAGCTACAAACAAACAATTACTCCAAAGAACCTGAACCTAGCAAAGCTTGCATTAGAAGAGGCATATCTCGGCTAGGAGTAAAGCTATCGGGATATTGTCAACTAATGAAATGTTAATCAAGAAGTTTTACATGTTTTAATAATTAACAACTTTTTTGTATCTTTTTTGACTACTGAGATATGGGTCTCCAAAGTTTTAGTGTTCTTAGACGCACCCCCCCCCCCACAACTGTTCAGCGCTTCATAACTCGATTGAGAGTTGAGCTATCAAGAAGTTTTCAACTAAAAAAATGTGGGTTCTGTAATTTTGCACACTTTGTTAGTTGACATTTTTCTCCTATCTGGTTTGACAACTGAGATATGAGCTTGCAAACTTATAGGGCTCAAGATTTTGCTTTTGGAACCCCTTCTACGAGCAAATAGTTTTCTCCCGTGTGTTTAGAATTTTCTATAAACTGGTGGTCAGAAAGAAGCTGTCCTTATGAGTAGAATCTGAAATTTCTAGCCCACACTGGAGCCTAGGAGCCTGGAAATCTCCATCTGAAAGTCGGGATATCGATAATGCATCAAAGGGAGATGGTCAGACTTTCAGAGGAAAATTTCAGACATTCAGGCTCCAGTGAGGGCTAGAAATTTCTGATTCTATTCACAGGGACAGCTACTTTCAGACCGCCAATTCATAGAAAAAATTTCATTACATAAAGACAAACCAACAGACAGACAGACAAAACCACTTGGTCTTTGACGCCTTCCGAAACCGATTAATCATATCAGTGGTTGAAAAGAAAGATCTGATAAGACCCATCGAGAATTAGGGATATCCTCATTGGAGGGGGATTCATATGTTTGGACGGGAGGAGAAAGGAGGAAACTGTACTACTTATATTACTGTTACAAAATCAATGGGAAGAGGGTTATAAACGGGGGAGGTATGAGACGAACCTGACTTTGAATGGTTATATCTCAATTAGAAATGGAGATAGAGAAAAGTTGTCAACTAAATTTTTGTTTGAAATTTGATTTTGAGCAACTTTTTAGTTAGCAATTTTTTTGTATCTTCATTCCTAAACAAGATATGTCACTTCAATTTAAAAACTCAAAAAATTACAGCAGCTATAAAGCGAGGGGTCAAAATGATCTGCTAGGAACAAAGATAGAAAAAAGTTGTCAATTTTCAAGTTTGAACAACTTTGTACTTGCCAACTTCCCTGTATCTCCTTTCCTAAGACACTATAATAGCTGTACTATTAAGACGTTGCTAAGCCTCTCTCCTCAATCGCTTTCGGATTAAAACTTTGCAACTTTCCTTCCAACCAAAAAACGGGAATTGCAAGTGGGAATGGCAGTAATAGAAGGTGTAAACATGTGAAATGATACTGGGAATAGAGGAATACGAGGGAGGAGAACGTAAAGGTGGAAACAGGAGAAGAAGCTATAAATGAGGGGGGTGTGATTGTGGGAAACTACTGTGTGAAGGGGGAGTTAGGAGGTCGGAAATCAATTGGTGGTGATGAGAAGAGGTGTGGGAGCTGCTAAGGTTGGAGCTGCTAGGGGGAAGCTCGGGAGCTGCTAACGAGCTGCCTGGAAGCCAGTAAGAGAGGCTGCTGAAGAGATGCTAGGAGCTTCTAGGTCAAAATTTGATGCATCTAGGAAAAAGGTTAGAACCTTCCAGCATTGTGAAGCTTGGGAGCTGCCAGACAAAGAATTGGCGCTGCTACATTACAAAATGCTCAAGCTTAGCACTGTTAGACCATACAAAAACTAAAATTACAAAACGGATACTTCGAGCATCAGTTTGCTAGCGATATGATCATGACTGTCTTGAAGCTAGATCAATGCGCCTTTAAGTTTTTATTTTTCTTCAAATCTAGTTATGGTTTTATTCTTTTTGGAGCTCTTTTTACGCTGATTCCCAAAATCTAGATTTCGAAAATTCTGGACCAAATTTGACCGGGTTTCTACAAGATAAAGCTACAAGAGTGTGTTTTGAAACCGATAGGTCTCAACATGGTGCATTTAGGAAAATTGGAATCCTGACTAAATCGACAGCAGACCGGTGTACCTTTAAGGCTTCCATGGCCATGATTGTACTCCTTTTGGAGCTCTATTAACGACGATCCTCAAAGTATAGATTTTATTCTGGACCAAATCTGACCGAGTTATTGAAAATTCTAACAAGGGAATTTTTTCTTGAATGGGTTAGAAATTTTCTATAAATTGGTGGTCTGAAAGTAGATGCTTCTGTTAGTGGATTCTGAAATTTCTAGCCCTCATTGGAGCCTGAGAGTCTGGAAATCTTAATCTGAAATCGCCATGTCAATAATGCGTTGTAAGTAAGGGGCCAGATTTTCAGATGAAGATTTCTAGACCCCCAGGCTCCAGTGAGGGCTGGAAATTTCAGAATACACTCACAAAAGCAACTACTTTCAGACCACCATTTTGTAGGAAATTCCTACCCTATGTGAGGAAAAACCATAGCTGGTTCCTAAGAAACTCTTCAAAAAAAATCCCCTCAAAGAAAAGTAAAAGTCCAACACACCAGGAACTAAACGAATTGGAATTCGATTACCTTCTTTTCTCAAAATGTTGCCAGCCACACACATCAAACCCTTTTCATCAATACAACAAACAGAAAGAATACCACATCGCAATGAAAAAAAAAACGGACCGATTCTCCAAAAATAGTAGGGGAAATTTAGAGGGAGACAAGTGAACCGGAAAAATGATGGTTAAAAGGAGAAGAGAAGAGACGGTTATCGCTTCGACGAATCTCTATTTTTTTTGTTGTATATAAAATGTTGAAAAAAATCTCATGATGGGGAATTGATTGGATTTTTTTTTGGTAGGTGACAAATTTCATTTTCTGTTATTTTTGGAATTTGGGGTCATCAATACCAATTTGTTATTTGGTTGGAAAAAAGGAACCGGATTTTCCGTCACTATGTTTTGAGGTGAGATTTATTAGGATTGGAAAAATCAAGAAAAAAAAACTAAAAACCAAAAATGACGTGGTCTAGAAATATGAAATTCACCGGATGACTTCACAAGACACCCCTCGAGAATCAAAGAAAGAGAGAGAGAGACAACAATAACAACAAAACATCGAACACCGTCCCCGACTGTCGGAATTTATTCCGACAAAAAGAGAATAGTGGGTGAAGCCGAGAGGATCTCGAGAAATAAAGATGGACGAGAGAAAGTGATGGCCTTGGCCCCAGTAGAAGGTAGAGAAGTAGTAGAAGGAGAAGAAGAAGAAGACGTGACGACAATGGAAGAAGGAAAAATTCAGAAATGAAAGGAAAGGAGAATGGGAAAAAAACTGCTACGATGTACCTTTGAACTTTACCGGAACATGCAGTTTTGCGAGGGTGGCGAAGTTAGAAATGAAAACATTAAAAACTTATAAACAGGAAAATGGTTTATTATTTTATTTTGCGGATTTCATTAGATAAGAACTTTTCTGTATCTCCTATG
The DNA here is from genome assembly GCA_000143925.2 of Caenorhabditis brenneri. Taxonomy (NCBI): domain Eukaryota; kingdom Metazoa; phylum Nematoda; class Chromadorea; order Rhabditida; family Rhabditidae; genus Caenorhabditis; species Caenorhabditis brenneri. Next base: position 109,147 of record GL379817.1, on the reverse strand, counting down.
AGAGCCAAGATATAGGACTTCTAACTAGCTAGGCCACTTCCCCAAATGGGAACGCAGAGGGCAGTACAAAAGAGAAGCAGTCTATCTCGGTTAGAAGTGGAGCTACCAAAAAGTTGTCAACTAATAAAATGTTCACGAAGCAATTTCACATACTTCATTAGTTGGTTACACTTCTGTATTTTCTATGGTTTCCGAGATAGGGACCCTCAAAATAATAGATCCTCTTTCAATGAGATGCTACTATATCCTGACAAGGGAATATTTTTCTCATATGAATTAGGAACTTTCTATAAATTGGTGGTATAAAAGTAAATGCTCCTGGGAGTGAATTCTGGAATTTTCAGCCCTCACTGGAGCCTGAGAGTCTGGAAATTTTAATCTGAAATCGCCACGTCAATAATGCATTGTAGATAAGGGGGCGGGGCCAGATACTCAGATTAAGATTTCCAGACTCTCAGGCTCTCGTGAGGGCTAGAAATTTCAGAATCCACTCACAGAAGCATCTTCTTTTAGACCATCAATTCATAGAAAATTATTGGTCCATGTGAAAAAAAAAACATTCCCTTGTTAAAGGCGCAGAGCATCAAATTTCTAAATACAGTTTTAAAAACATTTTCCTTTATCAGGATTGAGAAGATATCAGGAATTTGTTGCAGGCAATTTTTTTCAAAATAAAATTTTACATGTTCCACTAGTTTAAAAAAGTTCTCCATGATTTTTGAGAACCGAGTTATAAAGCTAAAATCTAATTCGAGCTATTTTCCAAGGTGTAACAGAGAGCAGCTGTAAAGAATTATACTCCGAGTAAAATACCTTGGTTAGAAATGCATTCAACAAAAAATTTCAGCTAAAAAGTTGTTTGAAAGACACTTTTCTAAAAATTTCCCATCATATTTAAAATATGGAGCTAGAAACTATAGCAGGAGTACTTCTCCAAGGAGAAAGAAGAGGTCTTGGTTGGAAATGAAGTTGTATGCTCAATTTACAATGTTGCATCTTTCTTAAGGCAATTAGTCACCAAGAAAAAATTGAATGAAATTTGTGCTAAAAACTTATATGAAGCCCTCAATAAGACCTCCCAAGACATCCTTGACGGGACAAGGCTGGATGGACAAAAATGAATAAAAAGGAAAACTTCTTCTTTTTCCGAATAAGAAGCAGTGAAAAGAATCAGGAGGAGGAGAAGGTCAAAAAGACGTGTTGACATATATCCATCCTTCGCTCCTTTTTCAATTGGTTTGTATAGAGGACGAACGAACTGTGTATGCTGTTGTTAATGGACCGGAAAAAAACGAAGGATAGTTCCTCTTGTAAAACTTATATACCCCGTCTTGCAGCAAGTACAAAATGTCGACCTAGTACTATCCAGTCTTGCAAGTATCTCAAGGAATGATAATAATGTCAAGAGAGGAGCGCTATCCGGCCTCATCTTGCAGGAAGAAAAGCTCTCGAAAAAACGGAGCACCCGTGTGAAGTGTGTGTGCTCCTCCGGTTATGCTCTCTGGTCAATTAATAATCAAGTGGGGGTGTTGATACTTATTCGGACTACTTTATAGTTAATCTGTTTGTCCGGATGTCCATCTAATTCAGATCTAATTAAATGTCACATTCCATCATCGATCTTCCTCTATTTTTTCTATCCTTGTATCTTCTGCTATCAGATAGATGGAGAAAGAGAGGAATGTGTTGATATCACTACTACCGAATTGGGTCATGTGGTAGAGTAGATTGGAAGGGGGGAAATGATGGAGAGAGATTCTTTTTGTTCGGAAGGGATAAGGGGGCTTGGCGCCGGATAGTAGGAGCTGCTAAGGAGAAGCTTAGCACTGCTGTAATTAGTAAAAATTGCAGCTTCTATATAATGGATTTGAATTTTCTATTAATTTTTCGATAGTTATAAGTACATAGATGCTCCCAGGGCTATGCAAAAAATTTTCGAAAAAAATTTTTTTTTTTTCGGTTTTTTCCGAAAACCCAGAAAAAAATTCGAAAAAAACTGTTTTTTAGATGTATATTTTCACGTTTTCACCGCCACTTTTTTCCATTTTTCCTGAAAAGTCAAATTTAGAGCAGAGCTGACTAAGATACGGTAGCTCTTAGATTTTAGTGGTCGGACCAAAAATGTCGAAAAATGGAATTTTCCCCAAACCTAGTCATGCTTATACTCATATTGACCGCCTTTTTCGGCTAATTTCAAAACTATGAATCTTTTCAAATTTGGAGCAAAACTGACTGAGATACGGTAGTTTTTATGATTTCGTGGTGGGACCTAAAAACCGTAAAAAACCAAAAAATTTCGAAAAAAAAATTTGAAAAATCCCGGAAAATCATTTTTCGAATTTTTTCGGTCCGAAATTTTCGAAAAAAATCGTTTTTCGATATTTTTTTCGGAATTTTTTTCGCACAGCCCTGGATGCTTCTGTGAGTGGATTCTGAAATTTCCAGCTCTCTCTGGAGCCTGAGAGTCTGGGAACCTTAATCGGAAAATCTGACCCGATCTCGATTATGACGACTTTCAGATGAAGATTTCCAGACTCTTAGGCTCCAGTGAAGGCTAAAAATTCCAGAATCCACTCACAGGAGTATCTACTTTGAGACCACCAATTTATAGGAAATTCCGAACCCATGTGGGAAAAAATTTCCTTTTCAGAGCCTTTATCGGCAAGCTTACAGCTTTTATGGTTAACTTTCAGGCTGGCGATTCTTCTAGTCAGGTCTTAGGGTTCAAAGAAGACACTTTATTATTTTACTGAGCTTAATTATTTTCAAAGAAACATTTGCATGACTACCAAAAATAGAGAAATGAAAAGTTGGTGTGGCGGGGCGAGAAGAGGAGGGGGAATATCAAGTGGATATACGATATTCGGCAAAAGTGTCAAACAGTACACGAGACGAGAGAGTGGGAGAGGGAGGGAGAGAAGCCATTATATTGTCCGCGGTAGGCAAAGAAGGGAAACACGGAGGGGGAGGTAATAATTGTGGAAGTTATGACGAGGAGGATGAAGCCTGTCCGGCGTCGATTGTCGATGGAACGATGGTGTTGTTGACGTAGAGGGTGTGCAAGACACCGGTCCTGGAAGTGATAAGGTACAGTACCCCTACGTCCGTCTGAGTCATCTATGGTTATTATAGCCAGCTGCCCACTCAAAGTTGGGAATATCAATGAGAAATGCCATTTAGAAAGGTGACTCAAAGGACATTTCTCATAATTAAAGGCTAGAAGAAGGGTTTTGGACTAGATTTCTGATCACTAAATGCACTTTTTACAAAGTACATGAGTCCTAAGCTAGCAATTATGCCATATAGCCCCGTAAAGTAAGACATTTCTCATAATTAAAGGCAAGAAGATCTTTAAGGACTAGATTTCTGATCACTAAATGCACTTTTCACAAAGTACATGAGCCCAAGGTACATACTTCTTCTTCCCGCTGCTCTGAGCACTGATGCGACATGGTGTCTTGCCGAGCTCGAAGTGGGTCAATGTGCCATTGTCCACGAATTCACCCTGAAAATTCGATCCGAGATTCAAGAAACGGTCCTAGAAGACACTTACAGCAGTAACGATATTGTTACCATTTGCCCATACCTCCATGGATTCTTTGTCTGAAAATCTGGATAGAGCTCTTTCCAGAAAATTCTACTTACCTAGCACCACCCGCCACTCATGCCCACCGATGGTGGTCTCCCAACTGTGCAGCTTCTTGTTTTGCTCCTCTTTGAACTTGTCGAACGTTTTTCCGTTGACCTGAAAAAGAAGAAAGGTTATCTCTGCCTCTTCCCTATGTTCCGCTTTGCCACCTCGCGGCCTAGCGGTTAGCACTGCTGGCTAGTAAATATTCAACGCGAGTTCAACCCCCATGGGGGTCAATTCTTTTTTTTTTCTTTTTTTTTTCGACAAAAAAACTTACATCCAAAGTATACTCATAGGCGAATGTGCCCAGCGCTTCCACACTAATGGTACACTGCATCTCGCCCAGCTTGAAAGTCTCCTTTCCCACCAGCTTGAACATCCAGTCCCGCCGAAGAATCTCCTTTCCATCGATCCGAATCACCCGCTTGCCCGTCGTGGTGCCATGCTCGAATTCCACCTTGTGCACTTGAGCGTGCAGCGGGACATTCCACGTGGCAACGACGTCCGCGTCAGGCATTGTGATAGGAGGCGGCAGGTTTCGCCTGGAAACGGGTTCAGTAAAGTGCAAAAAGGGCAAAAAAGCTCATGAGAAATCCAAAATGAGAAAATTCTCACGCTCGCTATGTTTCTGACGAAATGTTTCTCAAGAACATGAGAATATTCCAAGGGGTCGTGGGATTTTTTCCAATTTTTTTTTTTGGAAACTTCCCTAATTCTTCTACTAGCTCTATTAGCCACTAAATTAATTTATTTCAAAAACAAAATATGAGAGAAATGAAAGGGAGGGGCACCCTCTTGCGGCCGCCCCTCCCCCTCCTTCCAGGGCCGTCACCATGGAAACTATGGAAATAGTGCATGGAAAGAGACGTGCTCCCTTTTTGCTCTCGTCTCATAAAATCGAGATTATGAGGGAAAAGTGGAGGGACACTGGGGTTTCAGGAGCTTGGCAGGACGAGGGAAAGAGGGGAAGGAGCAGGAGAGGAGGAGGCAGGTGAAAATGTGAAAACAAAACGAAGAAAAGTTAATGAGAAGTTTAGCTTTGTGTTGGAAAAGATGGAGATTAGATTGAAAAAATGAAAAATGACGTCGAAAAAAACTGAATGCAAAGCCATAAATCATATTTGCTCACTAGATGGCTTCATGGCTTGTGTAGTGGTTAGATTTGTATTTCGAAAACCCAGAAGCAATAAGGGAAACACGATTCAAGAAAACTTGAAAAAGATTCAAACCCGCATTGAAAAATTCGAAAATATCCGTTGCGTCACGGGGTCAACATACAAACCTCAAATCAGGGCCTGCTGAAATAGAACCCAGCTTCTGCGTACTCGCGGGAACCTTGGCTTCTGCGAACTCGCGAGAAACCCTTGAAATTGTAGAGAAAAAAAATTATCTATCGAATAATATACTTTTCATATAGCGTAGTTTCAGAAAATACGCGCCAACAAGCTGAAAAACAACAGCTCTCAGCACAAAAAATGTGATTTTTCCAGCTTGACAGGGACTTTCTGAGATGATATCATGTGAAATTTATACCATTCGATAGATAATTTTCTTTCTCTACAATTTGGCATCTTCGGGAAAGATTTCGGGAAAAATGTTCCCCGGTCGAAAAAACCAGGTAAAATCGGGAAATTTCTGGAACTGGCCTTTGAAGCTATTTTTCAAAAACAACGCGTCTAGAGAGCGAAACAAACAAGTTTAGCGACAATCTGTTTCAATTTTCCGAATTTGTGGTACAAATTGGGCATGGTTTCTTTTCATCTCGTCTCTAGTTCACTAGTATTTCTGATTTTCTGGTGAAAACTCTATAAATTTAAAAGAACACGAAGAACACGGTTGAAAAAATTGAAAACCCAAAATTTGTGAAATTTTGATATTCTTCTTTGAAAAAAACTCAAAATTCAATACGCATATAGTCATTTTTCATTGTTTATATAACTTTATTCAGATTTGTTTAATCAACAATAAATCACAAAAATATGAATCTACACTTCAAGGAATCTCGACTTGAAGACTCTCTCGGCGTTATGACGTTTTTCGCCAGGGTCGTCGAGACTGAGAAGCGTCGGAACCAGCTCGTTGTTCTTGTAGAAGTTGCAGACCAATTGTACCTTTGAAGCCCCAGCTGACTCAATTCGGCATTGATTTTGACCAAAATTGAAGCTGATGACGGTTCCGTTGCCCTCGAAGACACTCTGCAATTTTTTTTACTTTGGAGGTATAATTGGTACTGCAGGTAGTAACCTCAGTCGTCAACTTCTCCCCGTTTCCGAAGACTTCCATTGCGTTTTTGTCTGAAAAATACAAGGAATTTTGAGCTGCCTTTTTGGCTGAAAGGGGGCGTGGCTTGGACCATCGTGTTCAAGGGACCTTACCTAGAACCACCACCCAATCTGTACCGTCTATGTTCATCTTCCACATCTCAAATTCCTTTTGATACTTCTCCTTGTACGCCTCAAAACTGTCGTCCTCAATCTGTAATTCAGACTACAAACTACAAAAACTACAAACTATGAAATCACCTTCAACGTGTAGGTGAACACATTCCCATCCCTTGCGAGTGTCATCGAACACATCTTCCCGGCGAGTATAAAAGGCATCGTTCTCCCGTGCTCCATATCGATTTTTCCGGATAGTGGCTGGAAGAAAAAGTCATGCGCCTTTAAGGTTTCAAGAACTTGTTACCGTTTTATTGATGAAAATCGACCGATGCACTATGTCGTGAACCACGTTCAGCTCGCGAAGTTGAGTGCCGATCGGCACCGTCCACGAGACATTCCCGTATAAATAGCCGTGAGGGTATTGAGGGAAGGCCATCCTGTAAAGTTTGTTGGGTCTCGAAACGAAAAAAAAAGAAAAAGAAAAAAAATGAAGTGGGGAGTTGCTATTGGAAACTCCGAATTTTGTTTTGCTGTTGGGAAAACGTTTTCGAAAAATATATTTATTGTCATTGGGTATTATAATTAAGGATTACACACCACGGGGGCGTTGTCTTGTGATTCTTAGATACATTAGAGTGGTTCTGAGTTCAAAAAATGAGAGATTAAAGGTTATCAAATCCGGAATTGAAGAAACGCTCAGCATCGAACTTGAAGGTCTCCGCATCCTGTTTGGTGTCCAATGGGACCGATCCCTCGGGGGTATAGAAGATGTTGGCGATGGATTTCTCGGTTTTCTGGGCTTCAATACGGCATGGTACGTTGGCCAGCTTGAAATAGGTGACTGCGCCGTTGTCCATGAATTGTCTCTGGAATTTTTAGCTTGAAGTTTCGGACCATTTGAAGGTGGTGGAACAGGAAAGCTACGGGGACATTTACGGAGACTTTTTGTGCATTTTCGCGTGAACGTGTCACGGTAAATTTGAGGCGAATGCCTACGTATCGCTGAGTCGCCACGCAGTTGGCATGCGACCCTACAGTAAGACAGAGCCCGCGAATGAAACCTTTTGAAATCACGTATAAAAAATTCACCATGAGCTGCAACACGCTCACGCAAAAATGCACAAAAAGTCTCCTAAAAAGTCCCCGTAGCTTTCCTGTTCCACCACCTATAAGGCAAACGATCTGAACTTACATCGTTCTCAATCTTCTCCCCATTCGAGTACAAATCCAATAATACTTTATCTGCAAAAACATACATCCCTTACAAGCGAAATTCTGAGTCTTCCCTACCCAACACAACTCGAAAGACCTGCCCATCGATTTTTGGGAGCCACGTGTCGAACTTCTTTTGGTACTGCTCCTTGTATACTGGTAGAGGCTTCGAGTCAACCTGAATTTATGGGAAATTGAAATTTACTTAAAAGTTTTGGGGCGTTTACCTCAATCGAGTATCCGAAGACGTTATCGGTCTTGACGATTGCTGGCGAGCACTCCATGGTGCCGATTTTGAAGGGGAATCTTTGAGGGATTCTTCTCATGTTGCCGACGTGTTCGAGTTGTTTCTAGAAGGACCAAGGATATCTATTTTTGACTAAGCAGATGCGCCTTTAAGGTACACTTACCTCCCCATCCAAGAACAATTCAACTTTACGGCTAAAAAATGAGTGATCCAGTTGGACCTGACGAACTCCCCCACCAACTGGGATGTTCCACACGATGCTGGTCGCCAAATAGTCCATCCCATGTATCATAACCGGAATCATTTTTTTCTGTAGAAAAAGCGAGTTTCGAGTTTATATACTTCCTTGTTTTATTCAGAGAGAAATCAGGTGAAAATGGAGAATTGCTATCAGGTGAAAATGGGAATGAGTAACGGAGAGAGAAGTGATGTCGGTTTTCGAAGAATTTGATATTTTGAAGAGAAGGGGAAAAACAAAATAATTTTCGGAAAGCCTCTAATTATTATCACAAGATTTTTAGTGGGTGTATAGCTGTACACAAGGATGTAGTTTAGTAGTAATTAGAGAATCACAAGATTTTTGGTGGTGTAAACAAGCAAAACTACAGAGGAGTCGGCATTTATTATGAGCCAAGGGATCAATCAAGGTTCTTCCAGGCCGCTTCCATCTCCTGGCATGGGTGACGGATGACAACTTCTCCATCCAAGTTGACGGTAGCTTCGACGGGATTGTCATTCATGTAGAGTGCGTAGTAGGGGCCGGTTCTGGAAGAAAAACCATGAAAATAGGAGAGAAAAAAAAAGAAAAAAAGATTTTGCCACTGAGGGGAATGAACCCCGACTACAGATTCGAAGGCGGGCGCGCTAACCGCTAGGCCGCAGAGATAGAAAACGAAGTAGGGGGGAAAGGCATAGAGAACTGAGCGGTCTACTTTCTAGTTCGAGATGAGCCCCAAAAACCCGAGCAACAAGGACGAATAGAAGCAAAATATCTTACTCTTCATCATCCCGAAAAGAAAAAAAGAAAAAAAGATTTTGCCCCAGTGGGGATTGAACCCGCGACTAGAGATTCAAAGGCAACCGCTCTAACCGCTAGGCCGCGGGTACAGCAAACGAGAGAAGAGGTGAAGGGCATAGAGATTACGACTTACCCCTCATCATCACGAACCACAATCTTGCATGGAGTGGACTCATTGATGTTGAACTTCCATGACGAGGGTGATCTCTGAAATTTGAAAAAAAACCTTAAAGGCGCATCCCATAAGAATTCCCACCTGAATATTCTCAATGACGCTTCCATTCTCGTACAAGAACAGATTGTTCTTATCCAGAACGACCCGGACATTTCTGCCATCGACATTCATACTCCAGACATTATTCCACTTGAAGAACAGCTCCTTGTAGTCTTTCAGAGGTTTTCCGTTGACCTGAAGGTTCAATTTTTTTCAGAGACAAGAGATGAAAAAATTCAAAAACCTCCAAAAAGTAGTGAATGCTCTTCTGAATTTGTTTGAAGCCACCCACAATCTCCATGTTGTCATAGACGAATGTTCTGACTTCTTCACGGACCACTTCCGGATCCTTTGGTCGTTTTTGTTTTGGAGTTGACTTGAGAACTCTCTTCAAACGTTGAAAGATTGTTGGTGGCGGATCTGCTTCGACTTCGATTCCGTCAACGTAGAAGCGAAGTTCGTTGCCTGAAATGTGTGTAGTGAAAATTCAAATTTTTCGGAGCAGAGTGTTGTTTGAAATCAATAGAAGCGAAAATTTTCGCTGCATTTGAATCTGCTTTCAGAAATTGCTAAATATCAAAACTGGCAGGGATACAGAAGTTAGAAGATACATGCGCCTTTAAAGTAAAAACTAAAACATATCAGAACCTATCCATGTTTATACTCATTCGAACCGAAATTTTTTGCTGATTCCGAATCTGTTTTCAAAATTTGCTAATTTACAAAATTGGCCGAGATACGATACATTTTGGGTGCATGCGCCTTTAAGATTCTCCCAGAAAGTCGAGCAACGTGCTGTACAGAAATTTCAGAAGGGTCCGTTTCAAATGGTTTTCTATATGATGGATACCTAAACTCTCCTAAATACTTTCATATACTTTTTGGCTCGCCCCGCCCCCTTGCTTTCTAGAAAATTCGAAAAATCGATATTTTGGAAAAAAATTTCCTGAATGAGATATCAACGAGATCTAATCGGATATCGATTACTGGTATCATTTTGACAATTTTTTGTGTTCAGAACGAAATTCCAACTACCCGTCTTCCTACCTAAATTTCACGATTTTGTTGATTTTTTCGGTTTTTTCTTGAAAATTCACTTTTTCTGGGCTTGGGACCATACTGTCTGACCCAAATGAGTTCAGAATATGAATCTACACGCAATTTGGGTACGGACCCGCAACACTTGCCGCCGAATCAGGGGGACCTAGTCGGTCATATATAGCAAAGTATAGAATATTTCTCTGAAAATCAACGTATACCTGAAAACACGTATACATGAAAAAAATGTTGAAGTCAGGGATTTTGATAATATTTATGTTTTGGGTAGTCCAAGTCAACAGTAACCCACACCCGATGTACCATACCCCCACATTCCTCCTGAACCAGAAGGACAAATGCATTTCATATGTGCCTATTTTAGCATTCTAGTAATGCTACATTCCTTCTTTTTCCAAACTTTCGTCTGAATGGGTCCCCTGCTTCTTATCTTGTTCCTTGAACGTTTTTTGGCATATCCAGTAGTCTGATTAGCCTCACAGGCTTTTTCTCTATCCTAGGTGGCTTATATTTTAATAAATATGGAATATTGGGGAAAGGGAACCCGCACAACATTAGGAATGGAAGAATAATAGAAGGGTAAGGCGCATGCCGTAGTAGCGGTAAACACTCCATTTTATTCACCTGCTAATTAGTTTTTGCTCATGTCGAACCAATTTTAATAAACCGGCCTGTTCCATTAAACCAACGCTGTCCAATATGGCGG